>JAOXJP010157318.1:0-12973 GCA_025762735.1 Platanus orientalis
CTTTATTGTATTGTAGTTGAAATCATTGAATATAATTTATAGTTATCTACTTTATTATTGTTTTTTGCTTCTCGCTTCCCAAGGATTTATTTCGCCTAGCTTCCCGCTTCGCTTCTCGGTCCGGTAACTATGGTTTCGATTCATTGATCAAATAAAAGAGTTTTCTACCTTTCTTGTTCATGGCTGAGAATTTTTAAAATCTTAGATTCGGTTTTCCCTAGTGGAGAGATTCCTAGGGTTTGGTAACCTTGGTGAAAAGCCAAGAACTCTGTTCTTGTAATGAGGCTGCAAAAACAGGTACTACTGCCTTCTTCTTTTCTTGTTTATGGTTGTTTTAAGTTAAGAATTCAATTTTTGAAGCTCTCTTGGATTCTTGATCATTACAACCTTCTGTTTTGATTCAAATCTGAACCCAACCCATCAAATACCTTCTCTGCAGAGTTTCTAGAACTGTAACAATACCTGCGGCTGTACCGAGAAGACTGAACTGTTTCAGATAATCAAAAGCAGAAGCCCAACCTTCTGTGGTCTTCGGGTGGGTCTGCAGGTCCTCCCCTGGGTTCTAAACATTCTGGCTACCCTTGAAACCTCTTAAAACTGCTGCAGATTCCCTGAAACCCAAAACCCCATCTTGGTATAACCTTTGGTTGGGTTCTGTAAAGCTTTCTGCAGAATCTGGACCCTTGGCCAGATCAAAAACTCTTATAACCATTGCTGCTAGACCTTTGTTTGACCTGTTTCAGGCTTCCAGAACAGAACCCCATTAAATCCATGCCTTCTTAGGTGTTGTACAGACCGTTTCTATAAAGTTCTACATCTGCCATTGCTTCTAGAGCCTTTATCTTTGCTGCAGATCCTTGTTCTAATACCCTTGCTGTGGATACCCAAGAATCCCTTCTGATCTGCCCTAACTTCAGTTCCTATGGATATCCAAGAATCCTTTGGCCGGCAGACATTCCCAGAACCAGAACGAAGCCTCGCATGGGTAGTTAGTCTTGCGGCAGGCCTTACCTCCCTGAATAATTCAGTTCTTGATGGATCTCAACCCACATATTATTAGCTTGGTGTTTTTTTTTTTTTAAATTCTAAGGTGTTTTATATCAGTCAACTAGACTGATTTACAACAACCATTAGTGTGAATTTGGGAATTGATTTTGGTGATTAAACGGCTGTTCTAATCTGCATACTAGTGGTGACTTCTAACAGTTTTGTTTTCTGAGTTTTATCTCGTGAATTAAAGAATTTCATCCCTAAACGTGGTGAAATTCAGACCTTCACATGGTGTTAATCATATATCCGGTTTGTGACTATTCTAGTCATAGCATGGGTTCATTAACCACATGAAATCACGGCATTCCTAAGCTGTTCTCCATCACCCTATCTTTGAGGAGAAAAAAGAGGGGTGGCTGAAGTGGTGGATTCCATTATATGTGAAGTAGCAAGTTGGGTAACACCTTCGAAAGAATTCAAGGCTTGTCTATCAGTGATATTGTGTGTGACTGGTTAACTTGTGTAAACGTAGCCTAGGTCAATATTAATGTGTGCAAACCTCATAGAAGTTTACTTAAGCTGAATCTTGACTGTTCTTCTTTGGGTAACCTTGGGCTGGCTGGATTCAGTGGCATTATAAGAGACAACAATAGAATTGTGGTGCGTGTCAGAAGTGGTCTTGTGGGGGTTTGTGGTTCCACAATAGCTGAGGCAGCTGCTCTGTTGATGGGCCTAAGAAAGCTAAGATCTTTGGGAGCAGTGTGTCACGGACTTAGCTTCTCCAAGCTCTTAAGACCATGCAGCACTTGCTACTCCCCGACTTAGTAGACACGTCAGCCTTACCTGAACCAACACGTAGTGTGTAGAGAACTAAGAGCACACTTAGGAGGGAAAATGAATGTTTTATTGCTCACAATTTAGGAATGCTTTACAAGGCTTTGAGAGCTCTTGAGTGGTTTGCAAATGAGGGGTTCTCCCCCTTTTATAGGCCTCCAATGCCCCCTCCATAGCCTAGGTTTGTGCGATGTGTCTCTCATTTAAGGGCTAGGATTCTTCTAGGCTCCTTTTAGATTTCTCTCCCATCTCCTCAAGTGGAGGTTCGAGAATCCTCCCTAGATGTATCCAAAGTGTCTAGGGTCTTCTCTCATCTTCTAAGACACTTCAGATCTCTGTAGAACAATCTAGACTATTTTAGACTCATCATGTATAGAAGCCCAACATTGTATGTACAACTTGTCTGGAATGCTGGTGTGGGTCTTCTGAGACAATCTCCCCCACCTAATCCATCAACGTCTTCGTCCTTCTTTGTGGAACCTCTTGATGTGTTCCTCGAACTGCCATAAAGTGTCGGCCTGTGACAAATGGGTGGCATTATGGAAGCTGACTTTTTGGTGGTTGTTTGTTGAGGAAAAGGAAAAATGCTCGGGTCCTTGGATCCTCCAAATTAGTCAAGAAATCAGGGACAACACCCATGAGATGAACTTCTTATTCTCTCATGTTTCAGGAAAACAGAATGAAATGGTTACCAAATATGCCAATTGCATGACTAATTAGCATTATAATTCAAAAAATATGTGATACCCAGCATATATCCCTTCTTTTTTTTAACATTCAAATATAAATACATGTATCTATCGTTTATGATTTTTTAAAAATAAATTTTAATAATTTTGTAAATAAATATTACTTAATTGAAGTGGACTAGTTATTTTTGCTCTAGAATCAATGAAACATAAAATTACAGCAAAAGAATGGTTTTGGGGTGAGTTTTAGCTCGGGGTAAAGGAGTTCTGGTTGAATATCTCACTATCATCATAACCTCCTCAAAATTTCATTTATATTAACAAAATTAGAGAAATTTCAGTGAATTTTGGAACTTTTGTGTTTCCCTACTATTTCGTTTACCTAGCAATTGCAAGAGACCCTGGTTTCTTATTAATAGTGTAGCCTTAGTCTTGCTTAACAAATACTGTCTAAGATGTATTCCTTGTCTTTAGTAGGTTTCATAGGTGTCCATGTAAACACTTCACTAGGATGGGCTGTTGATTTTTCTATTGCACTTCTTTTTTCTATCATTTTCATAAGTTGTGTTGTTTAAAATGCTTTGCATGTTTTCAGTTCTATTTAATCTTTCAAACCTGGAACTCAAAGAAGTGGCTTGTTTTTTGAATAACAGTGCATGGCGTTAGAGATGGGGGCACATCAGATCAGAGTGAACTCAATTTCACCTGGATTGTTCAAATCTGAGATCACTGTGGGACTTATGCAGAAAGAGTGGCTGAATAATGTGGCTGAGAGAACTGTCCCCCTAAGAAAATTTGGCACAACGGATCCAGCATTAACCTCGCTTGTCCGGTATTTGATCCATGACTCTTCAGAATATGTGTCAGGCAATCTTTTCATCGTTGATGCAGGGGCCACCCTACCAGGTGTCCCCATTTTCTCTTCCCTTTAATCTTGATATATTTTTTATATATGTGCTGGTTGAGCTTGGATTTTCCTTGTTCTGTTCTAGCTTAAATTATGCCATCTCTAAATGGCTACCTATAAATTTTGATGCTTTTGTTTGAAACTCTTAGAATGTCAGTTATATTTAGATATTTTTGTGACTGTATATGTTGACGAAGCTCTGAATCTTCAATTCAACCATAGAAAAGTACAGTGATGCTATAGCCTCAGGGTATGTAGTTACCATGCCAACTAGAATCCAAGCCACTGCCTTGATCAAAGGCCCCAAGTCCATATTGAATTCCAATTCAGAAGTTATGATATCATTCTCCCATCATCTATAGTCTCATGGAGCATTAGGTGGATTGGTCCAACATTTATGGTGATGGATGTATGGTTGGTGATGCTTTCCCCTGGATGTGAATGAATTTAGAGGAGAGAAATTCACCTGGTCCATATGGTTTAGGGAACACACCTGTTAGTCCTCGGTGTTTACCTGGGATATTGTATAGGGTGGGTGGGAAGGGTTGGGCAAGGAGAGAGAGGCCACAGTGAGGGGCAAGGGCATTTTTGTCTAAGAATATTGATGGAGCAACGATGTTGTCGTTGGGGCCATCTTTTTTTTTTTTTTTTTTAATTTTTTGGTGGGCCACTTGGGTCCGCAAGCATCTGCTTCATAGACTGTGATTACACAAATCCACCTGAAAGAACAAATCCTCTGCAACAAGCTTAATTACCATTAAAGGGAAGCTGCCTTCAAAAAACTACAACTGGTTAAAAGTGGGCCCACATTTCAGTCTACAAGGAAACACATGTATTAAAACTTCCATCCAATGTTAAAATTCCAATTTATTAGTATAGATGTTCTTTGAAGGCAGTTTCCATTTAATGCTATTTAAGCTTGTTGCAGAGGATTTGCTCTCATCTCAGAAATTACCTCTGTAAAAGAATGTAATGTTGAGTAAGTTTCAGAATGAATGAAAAAGACTTTCCGCTCCTTGCTTCCTCCCCCCTCCCCCCAAACCAATAAAAAAAAGCGAGATCTGTACAAGTGACAGGAGAGGCCGCCAACATTACACAACAGCATAATGCTGCTGGGGCATTCAAATCCTGCCTACTCTCTTGGGAGCAGGGTTGTCAACTCTCCGCATCAGCATCTGAATTTGGTTTGTATTTGATTTGCTTAAGGCAAATACAAATGCATCTATATCTAATTTGTTTAAATATTCACTTTGTCTAACAAATATTTATTTCTAAACGAACCGAGTACAAATATATATAGATCCGCTCAGGCTAAATATTTGTATTTGTTTAAATTATATATATATACCTTGGCTGAAACCTCCCTAATAGCTAGTTCCTCATCTCTAGTTGAACTCCACCAATCATCTTTCTACTTTATAGTTACTCGGTCCTTATTAGTTTCATAATCATTGTCATCTTCATGTCCATTCGGGAAATAGCAACATAGAAATCTCAAATAGTGAACTTGTTTTTCAGTATCTGCAAATATTCGAATTTGTATCCGAAATTCCAATATGGATGCATCAGCATTTGCTTCAAATTTGCTTTGTTTACAACCCTACTTGGGAGTGTCATGCTTCAGCCATGCATGCTGGGGAGCATTGGTAGATGAATAAACTGGTTTACTACATCCAGAAGAAGAAAAAAGTGCAGTGTTATAATGCTTCTGCTATATTCCTTTTTTTTGTTCTTTGTCTGTGGTAAAAGTAATGGTATTTTAATCAAAATTGAATCGTAGCATGGAAACTTATTGTTCTCGTTAATTCATTGTTCTTCTCTTTCGCATATTTTTAATGTGGGTTAACTCTGTCCCATTATGCCACGAATTTTCACCTTCTCATTGCGGGGTTGAACAATTATATATACACAAAAACATTGGGGAGCACAATTTATGGTAATTCAGATAAAGATTCCCATCCAACTTTAAATTCAAGAACTTCAAAACAATGTAATGTAGCGAAAGAAAATTTTAAGGAACTGAAAGAAAGCCTTGAAAACTTCAAACTGATAAAAAAAAAAAAAAAAAAAAACTATGCATCGAAACATCCATCTAAGATAAATGAATCTGTGAAAGCATAAACAATCCTTTCACAATACGTCTATTTATTATTAACAATATTTAGAACACAATTGTCAATACCTTTTTCATTTATGGTCGTTAATGATATTCTAATATTTATATTCTGTTAACTATTTTAACAAATCGAATATAAATATATCAAATTCAATAGCTATATATCTAAAAAAGAGAGTAAACATTAGAAATGCTCACCATTATAACCTTAGTAACTGGGGCTGATCATGGGTCAGTTCCTTGAGGATTTGGTAGGACCACCTGTGGTCAGCCTAAGGTAGGACTGACATCAGTGCCCAACACATCAGCACTAAAAAGTGAAAAGCATTCCCAAAAGGTGTGATTCACTTTTTCAGTGCTGATTTGTCAGTCCCTAATGACATTCCTACTCTAGGCTCACTTTAGGGGTCACACCAAATCCAAAACGGGGCCAGTTTTTGTCCGGGACAATTTTGTACCGAATATTTTCTGCCATGGACGAAGTGTGATTCATGTACTAAAAGGATCTATAGTTGGGCCTAGAAATCAGAGCCCATTCCTAAACTTTAGGCTTTTAAACTGGGCTTTAGTCTTGGCTGCAGATCAAGTTGGGCTTACCAGGTGACATGCCCAGGCTCCGCTAACTGCCGCATCATAGTGCAGGACCCACACCATAGGTAGGAGAGGCAGATGATGACGCCTACAAAATGCTGTCAGATGGGATTGAACCTATGACCTCTATCCTAGAGATGCAATGCCACAATCAGATAGGCAACCAACCCTGTCTTAGGATGAGGAGAATAAGACATTCCCTAGAGAGGTAATGCCACAACCACATAGGCAACCCTGTCTTACGAGAGGAAAGTAAGGCAGTTCTCAGAAATATCCAGAAGGGTGTGAAGTTATCAATCCTAACCATTAAACTGAACCATTGGCCGTGGCTTGATTGACCTTTCAAAGTTGACAACTGATCAGACGGCATTGCACCTACAATTGGTCTGAGATGTGGGCCATTTGAAGGACACCTAGAGATTTGAATCATCTCCAATCTAACTGGAGAGATATCATACGAGAACCAATCAATGCTTGATAAGAATACTTGACAAAATGGTATCTCGGATAAACACAGTGGTAAAAGGAGGGTGTTAAAGTAAATATAAAGTAGATAAGTGCCTTATATATTTACCAAAATACCCTTTATCAAGCATCAACTGGTGGATTCGAAACATCTCCAGTTCAACAGGAGGGACATCAAATTGATACAAAATGATCAGCCGGATTTGGTAGGACAACTTAAAGTTAGCCTAATGTAAGAATGACATTAGGGACCGACACATCAATGCCAAAAAAGTGATATATACTTTTTTGGGGATGCTTTTCACTGTTTGACACTGATGTATGGGCACTTAATGTCACTCTTACCTTAGGCTAACTTTTAAGTTGTCTACCAAATCCATAGGGCAAAACGATCCATGACCGACAAATGTTGTCTTAATAAATACATAAGAGTTAAAAGAAGGATGTTAAAGTAAAAGTAATACAGAAAGTACTGTATAGTTGCCAAAATACCTTTGGTCAGGCATCGTATCACGTGTTATAACTTTCAAGTTAGACTGGAGATGATCCTCTCAACTAAGGGTGTAAATATCTGATTATTATCCGTATTGGTTCATATTTGAATCTGCTTAAAGCAAATATAAACCCATGTATATCCAATTCGATTAAATCTCCGTTCATTTACAAAAAAATCCGATTGTAAATGAACCAAATATGGATCTATATAAATCCAATCAAGCTAAATATCTGTACTCATATATTTTATATCTAATGACTAATGGCCGGTTTTAAACTTGTAATCATATCATAATATTGTAAATTATGTTACATTATAGTAGAGTATATTAATACTTCTAACATTAACTTGGCCTTGTTAGTTACAAGGTAAACATTGGGAAAAAGGAGGGTAAAGTAAAATCACATTTGAAAAAGAGAGAAAAGAAAAGAAAAGAAAAATTACAACTCATTTCCTTCCCTTCCCTTCCCTTCCTCTCTTATTCCCATTGGTTTGGTAGAAGTAGATGAATGAACAAATATATGAAAAAATGGGATAAAATGGGAAACGTTCAACACCCTAGTGGTTTTATCAAGTTTTCCCATCTAGGATCCCCACACACAAGACAGCATGAAAGTGGGGGTTTATTTGGGAAAAAAGTACATTTTCCCTCCTTTTCCCATGGTTTACTTTGTAACAGACAAGGTTAACAAAAAGGATACAGATATTTTAACTAGAGGTGACAATTCGTGTTGGTTGGTCAGGTTTGTGTTGTGTGAAGGTAAGAGTATACAATTATATGGCTCAACACTAACCCAATCCATTTATTAATCGTGTCTAAGTAGGTCAACCCGCTTTGACCCAAAACACATTTACAGTCAACCCTAACATGCTTATTTTGTGTTGGGTTCATGTCAAGTTTGCGGGTTATATTGTAATTCATGTTGGTGGGTCATATTCTTGTTGTGTCAAGTTAAGAGTATAAGATTATGTGGCTCAACCTGAACCTGACCAATTTACTAATCGTGTCAAAGCGGGTCAACCCGCTTTGACCCAAACACGTTTATAGTCAACCATATCCCAGTTATTTCATGTTGGATTTGTGCCAAGTTCACGGGTCGTGTCAAACATTGCCACCCCTAATTTTAACTAAACTTAATAAATTTTTGTATTCAAATATTCCGTATTCGTATTAGATATTCAACTAACTTAACGGATACATATAAACCTATATATATCTGATTAGATTAAACTGTATTCATATTTGATATTCAACTAACTTAACGGATACAAATATAAACCTATATGTATCTAATTAGATTAAACCGTATTCGTATATGATGTTCAACTAACTTAACGGATACAAATATAAACCTATATGTATCTGATTAGATTAAATATTTGTTCGTTAAAAAATATCTGATTATAAATGAATCTAATATGGATATGCTAATATCCGGTTCATATTTGGTTTATTTGCATCCTTATAACTACCCAATGACTTGGCCTTTCAAATCACTGAAAGGTCAAGTTTGGTAAGATCCAGTGAACAGAGGAGGCAAGAGTGGCCTTTTGTTTATTCATTTACACAACGTTGCCTTGGAGGGTCCTAAGAGTTGTCATTGCCAAACAAAAAAGAAAAATAATTTTTTTATGAGCTTATCTATACAACAACGTGTTGGGCCTTTTGTTAGTATCGAATCCTTCGTTGCAATAATGCAATGTCGACATGCATTGCCATTCTCTTTTTGCCGCATAGGGAACCTCCTTTTAGACAAAACCGAACCTTATTATAATTTACAAACTCATAAACTTGCTTAACTTATTCTTATTTTATTATTTTTTGTTTATAATAATTGTTATTGTTTTTTTATTTAGACAAAGAAGGGATAGGTTGTTTGTTGGTTATAATTATTGATACTTATTAATCTCCTATGATTTCGATGTAATCAAGGTTTTTCGTGATAGAAATTAACCCTGCTCAATCCAAGCCATTGGCAACATGTTGGGTTAACCCAGTCAACTCAAACTCTTACACGAATCCAACCCGACTAGTAAACAACTTGGGCAAGAGGCAGATCAAGTTGATGGAAGAGAAAACGAAAATGATGAAAATTGAATAGAAATAAAAAGGGCAAATCAACATTCAAAACCTTTCGGAGGATAAAGGCTTACAAAAGATTCGATCAAAATAAATATAAATGTGATATAGTTAATTAAAATAGAATAAGATAGGGATGGGAGCAGATATAAAGAAGGAAATGTGATTATATCTCCACCAAATCTGGATTGCTTTATGAATCCATTGTCTATAGAATCTAAAGCAGTGTTACTTGGATTGAAGTTGTGAAAAGCGTCAAAATAAAAAAAGATCATAATTAAAAATGATGAGACAAATATCATCTAGTATTTAAATGCTACACAATCCGCATGGCCATGAAATGTTTATAGAATTTTACCTTACAAGTTTGAATAGGTAGCCTTTCACATCGCCAAGGATTTTATACACTTCCTCCTTGTCCGCTAACCTCGGTTGAGGGTGGCGGCAGGCACATCAGTGTTGGAAGTGATTTACATGCCCCCTAAAAAGTGTAAATCACTTTCAATAGTTCAGCTTGAGATTGAAGACTTGGTTGTTCATAGGAAAACAAAGGGGAATGAATTTGGTAGATCCCATTAGGATTTTAAGTGTTACTATTGCCATAAGAAATGACACATTAAGGTTAATTATCCTAAACTCAAAGAAAGAATGAGAATGTTAAATTTTCAGATTCGGCTGGTATTGCAGAGGAAGATTTAGTTAATGACATGGTTCTGTTTATCACTGTTGGTGTTGATGGTTTTTAAGATGTTTAGGTTCTTGATTCTGGTTGTTCTTACCATGTGTGTTCTAATATGAATGCATTTTTTACCTATAAGTCCATTGAAGGTGGAGTTATCTTAATGGGTAATAGTATGTCATGCAAGATTTTAGGGATAAGTACAGTCAAAATTAATATGTATGATGGAGTTCTGAGAATATTGACAGGTGTTCAGCATGTTCCTGATTTGAAAATGAATCTTATTTCTTTGGATGAGCTGGATTTTAGAGGACGTACAACCTTTATGAAAAACGAATCCATAAAGATTTTTCAGGGTGTTTGGGTTGCTTTAGAAGCAAGAAAGTTTGTGAATGTTTATGTACTGCTTAGGAACACCTATGCTAAGGAGTCAACAATTATGTTGACAAAGCCAGGTTTGATGATTGAGTTCAAGGGTAGTTTGAACTCTATCAGTTTGAAAGATAACTGATTATGTACCCTTTAGGGTTTCGTGGATAAGATGATCAAGAAGCTTCATTTAGTTTTTGATTTGGTGGAATTCAAGCCAAAAGTGGAGATTTGTTGAGTCGTTATCTTAATTCCAATGAGTAAGCCATGTGCAACACGAAAGTTATTAAGGAACATATCTTTTAAGTATTGGTTATTTTGGGCTCTTAAGCCACCTACAAGTTTTAGGGTTTCTTTGTTTAATATATATATTGTTTTATTTTAGATTTTTGGTGAGGAAGAGAGACTTTGGGGAGAGGTAATAACTTATTTGGTGTTGGGAGTACTTCTTTAGGTTTTGCCTTAAGGTTTCACCTTTTGGGTTTAGGAACTCGTAGTTGTGCATTTTGTACTCCTTTTTATTCTCCGTATTAATGAAGTTCTTGAACATCTTCACCCATGGATGTAGGTAGGTTTGCCGAACCACGTTAAATATTGACTCTTGTATGATTGTTCTTTGTCATTTCTATTTTTTCGTTTTGTTTCCGTGCATTGCATACTTAGGATTCAATCCGTGTGTTGTTCCACTATGCTATTTTGGCACAACAAAAACTACCTTAGCTAGTATGTGTCTCTTGGTTGGCCTCTCTACAACCATATTTGAATAATACCTATTCAAACATATGAGAAGTTCTATAACATAATGCAATGTATTCTTAACCCTCCAAACCTAAGCTTGTATTGAGTTATTCAAATAATGAATAACATTAGTTACATCACTCTCGATAATGATCTTTTTGGCTCCAATATCTTTTCCTATAACTGTTTAAGCTTCAACCAACTCTACTTCTTCAAGTGAGGAATGAAATTGAACCAGAAAATGGATTGACCATTTTAAATGCTTCTCAAGCATTTACTAGTTACTCCTAGCCAAAAAAGAGGTTTACCTAGACAGTTAATAGAATTGGACAGAATCTCTATGTAAAAAAAGGAGTGTGGCTAGTTAAATCGATTTTGAATAATCTACAAATGGATTTACATCACTCCATTACAAATTAGTGCATGACATGTGGTTTTGATGAAGGGTGTTTGAGTCAATACACATGCGTTAATCAAGTGTATTATGGTAAATACACAAGGATAAGTAGTTATGTATTGACTCAAATACCCTTTGTCAAACACATGGTTATCAGGATCCTGATTCGGATCGTAGGATCGCACAATCCTATGATCCTAAATCATCCAATTGATCTGACTCACCAAAATATAAGATTATAGGATTGCCGTAGGATCTCATCTTGGATCATGGGATCTTACAATCCTACGATTGAGAATCATCCAAGCGGATCTTGATCGATTCCATTGTGATCCTACAAAAAAACATATGTTTCATAATTATAAAACACTAAAGCGTATTATAAAATTTTTCTAATTATAAATACTAATTACTTAATTCAAATTAAACTATTAAAGAAATAATAAGTGAATACGATTCTTCCATTTTCAAATTGTTCACATTGTTTTTGTTTTTTCTATTGCAGAGTTCAATTGTTCAAATTGTGCAAAGGCAACCAACCTTTGTAACCTATCTTATTCAATTGTTCTTTAATCAAGATTCAAGAGTATAACTCGTTACATTAGATTTAGACAATAGTCAAAACAGTGCTAGTTTGATTGGAATTATCATATTATAATGATATCAGATTGTAAGTAGAATTTCAAGTTTAGTAAAGCAAACCATAATATTTTTTTTTGTCACAAAGTGAATTCATCCCATCTAAAAATGAAATACCATCCTTTGCTAGAACAATTGAAAAAAGAATGAGTTTTGTGAGTTTTTTCTTTAAATCATAATGAAAAGGGATTGAAATATGCACCATCTAGGATGAATTCGCTTAATTAATTTAATATGTTTTATTATTATGGTGTTGAAACTTTGAGAACAATATAATTTGATATTTGGTATCTAATTAATTTATTTTCTTGGTAATTTGTATTGAAAAGGCATATATTTTGTTAGTTAATAGAAATATAAAGTATAGAAATTTTATTTTGTTAAATTTTATTTATTTTTTTTCAAACGATTATTTAACCTGTATTATTATTATTATTATTAATGGTTATCCCCTTTATTTTTAACGGAAAGTAGAATCTTACAATCCTTGATCCAATCCATGAGACTCTCCGTCCATCTTACGTAGGATCTTGATTTTAACAACCTTGGTAAGACATCGTGTTACATCCTAAGCAGAGACTGGGGGGGATGATGTTAACTCAGTTAACTCTGGTTCGACTGATGGTTCAACAAGGGTTTAACCGCCAGGGTCATTTAAATAATTTGGTTGAAGATGTGACCATTGTGGCGTTATTTACTACACATCTCTCCAACATTCTAGCAGGAGCCGCAGACGGATTTGGAGTGTGGGAGCTAGATACAAAGGGTTGAGACAAAGTTTCTGCGCTTTTTGACTGCTGTGGACCCTAAAGACACCCGATTATGCTTTTGTCATTATCAGAGGTCGAAACCCACAAAGGAATCGAACTTTTTCTTGCTCTTTCAACAATGAACACATTTGATTCGGGCCTTCCTTTAACATCTATATGCAGGTTCGTTTGAAATTTAGAATAATAATATTTTACTTCTCATCAATTGTGGTA
>JAOXJP010157329.1:0-27005 GCA_025762735.1 Platanus orientalis
GGCCTGCAAAGAGTGTATGGGCCCCACCTCCCTTTGTGTCTTGGCTCATGGCGGCACACTTTTTCCTTGTCGCAAAGGATGAGTCCATTTTTTTCGGGGTTGTGGTTGGCTAATCCCGATCTGGTTTAAAACCAAAAAAATCCGGTTTAGTGGTGCATATTTGGGTTGGATAAAGCGATTATTACCTTTAAGACTCAACCTGTCACAACAAATACCCGACCCGGATAGACAAAATCATACTTCAATTCTGCTAACAGTGGTGTGTTTTACCTGAGAACTAGATTGGCCCAGTTGACTTATTACGAAAGAAGAAGATTAGCCCAGCTGACCCAAATGGTTTTGTGCTGATCCGGTAAAAAGGATAAAAGACCCGAGCAGATTATATCAATCAGATTGAACCGGCTATGAAAAATCGATTGCTATGTGGAATCCCAAGTTTGTTGTATCTAATGTCCAAAAGATCCCAATTGTCTAAAGTTTTCAAGACAAGTAGTCAATTTATTGCAGGTTGGCAGCCCCGTCTTTGGATCCTCTCGTGATTGTTAAACTTCTGCTAACTTTCTTCCTATTTTGGTAGTTGACATGTGAAAGAATTAAAAACCCAACATTTTTTTTGCCATGTGTACCAAAATAGGCAGAACTTTAGCCGACGTTTAACGATGTAGGCATCCCCTTGTTTGGAAAAGATATATGGCTTGGCACACTCAGGGTCCTCTCTAGCCCGGCTCATGTAGCAGTGGTGTTGTAGTCACCACACATTGCCGTGTAGGAAAATTTTGGTTCTAAGAGCAATTCTCTGTTACTCGGTTTAGGGTTGCTCTCATGTTGCTTTCACTGGAGTACGTGGCAAAACAACAACACAAAAATGGCAACAAAGACAAATACTTTTTTTGTCTTCGAGTTCCTTTTTTTTTCCTATTATGTGTCACTCACCTATGGAAAACACCTCAGGATTTGGTGTCCCCCCTAAAGTGCGGCTAACGTGCTTCCTACATGGAGTGGGGGCATGTCACTTCCAGAAATGATTTAACCCCCCCCCCCAACCACACGGCCAGACACACACCCAAAAAAAAATGTAAATCTCTCTTTGACGTGATGTGCCCCCCATGCAGGGGAGCACGTTAGGAGGATGCACCGACACTCAATGAAGACTGAGGATTTGATAAGACAACTTAGAGAGTGGCTAAAGTTGGAATCATCTTTACCCTAGCAACCGCCTTTTCCACCACATATCACTCTGTGGTGACCACAACTCGCTGTACTCGCCATAACTACATAGGATCCTAAGTGGACTAAGGTGGCTTAACAACCACAACACAGAAAGCACGACAACACACTTAAGAGTTAAGAGTTGTTGAGCTGAGGAATGCATCTATCCAAGAGGAAGGATTCTGTCTGCCTCCCTTCCCTTGGTGTAAGGAGAAGGACACGTCAGTGCCAAAAAGTGATTTATACCTTCTGGGGTGGGGAGCACTTATCACTTTTCAGCATTAACATGTCCACCCCCAGACATCCAGCAGACCAAGCGTCCATTAAGGGAGTTGGACAAAATCCTTCTCGTCTATCCAAAAGTAGGCATAGAGACCATTTGATCTTGGGTCAAGGACCTTTATCCTCTATGCTACCCCCCTTATGCAACGCTCAAGGGCCACAAGGGGATGCAATCCATTCACTTTTTGGAGGTGATGTGACATCCCAAAAAGTGAATGGATTCCATCCCTCTTGTAGCCCTTGAGCATCGCACAAGGGGGGTGGCATAGAGGATTTCAGGCCTGAGAAAAGAATGCCAAGTCAACCAAACACTGCCACGTGCAACTTAACCAGACGTTGACACCTGGGCCCTTATAAAATCGATATTTTGATCCAATTCAATAATCGTCTTCAGTCGTTCCCTTTTATCCACAAAAAAAAATGATTAAAGGAAGATTAGGTAGGAATATCTTGAGGTGATCCCTTGCACAGTTGCACCTAAGCAATCTAAATTCGATTCTACCCAATAATAATGCATCATTATTTTTCAACTTGGAATATACCCTAGCAGGGTTGGTCCCACCGGAACCCAAAATTTTCAAAACTAGCCGGGTTTATGTCTTTTTATCTTCTTTTTGGCAAAATTTTCCGGCCTAGTGGCAAATCCTTGGGAATCTAGTCTTTCTCATCCCGTGACTAACTTTTATATACGAGGATACAGCAGGAAAAGGGAGTTCTTCACAAACACGTTATCATGAGATTTTTTATCCATTGGGCTACAAATAAGCCCGCCTGGCCCATCTAGTTCTAAGAACCGGCCTGAATTGAACCACGCTTGGACTATCAATAGGCCTCGTTCATAAATTCATGCCTGATATTTTGCTTGCCCACAGCTAGCACATTACTATATTTAAAATGGATCTGACCCTGAACGAGCCACACAAATATCTTTATAATTGACAATGCATTTTCCATTTAGATGTCAAGATTCTTGCTTTCTTTCATGCAAAATAATTCGAAGAGATTATGGTATTGTATGCTTAATTGGACCTCTACTTAAGCAGCAGATAAATATGTGGCCGGAAAATAATAAACAGAAAACGTAAAGGTAAGGGGATAGGTTGGGTTGCAAGTACTCATGAGCTTAAGCCAATACATGCAGCCGTGTGAAAAAGGTAAGCTAGGTTGAGACCAAAGCGGTTCTGTTATTGTGAAAAAGCGTGGGGACTCTCTTGCGAAGTGCTAGGCAACAAGTGGCAGAAAAAAAGGGAAAAAAAAAAAGTGTATCACTGCACTTTTGAGTTAACATATCAAGTCTGAATAGACAGGTACCGCTTCAGTCTTTGCTCGGGATGTGACACGATGTCTGACAAAGGGTGCATTAATATACACACAGATATTTTATCCATTTTTTATTACCTTAATACCCTCTCTTGACCCATGTCTATGACTCAAACACCCTTTGTCAGGTCACAACATGTCACGCACTAATTGGTAATTGAGTGATATAACTGTCCATTTAGCCTGGAGATGAGTCAAACACAAGAGTGTATTGTATCTGCTCCTCTCTGCCCCCGTCAGGGGATGGGCTCATCAGCGCTGACAAGTGATTTTCACTTTTTGGGGGCACATATCACTTGTCAGTGCTGATGTGCCTGCCCCCTAACAAGTGATTTTCACTTTATGGAGGCACATATCACTTGTCAGCGCTGATGTGCCTGCTCCCTAACAGGGGCAGAGAGGCGTTCATTAAGAGGACCAGATACAATACACTCTCAACAAACACCCTTTTTCAATAAAAGCTTGCGTTCTTCTTCACTTTAATTGGATCACCACACGCTTTTTCACAATAAAAAATCCACTCTGTATTGAACCAGGCTCTAAAGAGTTTAACCCTACGATTTTAACCTCCCATCCAGAAGGAGGAGAAGAAGAAGATTTTACGCAAGCTTTTATTGAAGAAAGATATCAAGCACACCATAGTTATGGACTTTAACCCCATACAAGATTAAACCCGCCCTGAATCACTTGTGGTCCTTGAATGAACCTTGACTTCCAAAAATGCTACCACGTTGCAGCCGTCTTTGACCAACCAAACCGCTTATTGACAGCCCCAATCCTCGTCAAATTTTGGTGGGCCTGAATTGTCTTAGGACCAGCTGCACGCCAAGGTTCACACCTTCTGAAACTCAATACTTAGCAGGCCCGGTCTAGTTACCATGAATTGTGTAGAAAAGAAAAGGATAGAAAATAAAATCCCACAAGAAAAGGAAAAAAAAAGAATCATAAGAAAAACATGAAATAACCACCTTGTCATGGCATTCAGACAGCTTCAAAATGCTTTTTTGAGAAAATTTTGTCATGAGAAAATCTTTTCATGGCAACCAGACTGGGCTTTAAAGACCAGCCCCAAGTGCCCAAAGCCGGTAGAGAGGGGGAGGGAGCGGGAGAGGGCAAGAGTGTACATTTGTGTAGCCGGGATCGTCTCCAGCATAAAGGTGTCTTGCATCAGTCAAGCACCAATTTTGTACTGAGTGGTCTTAGGACAGCTTTGCTGGAAATGATCCCGCTTAACATTTGTGATATTGTCTATATACGGATGCCAAGTCGGGTCCAGAGAGGGAATGTGGGCGCAGGATCGTCTTCCACATACAACGGAGGAAAACTGTCCAGCATCCGTGCTGTATTTTCCCCAGTGAACGGATGGGACTGGCAATGGTAAAATCGACTGGTTATATAACTGCTCAATGATACAGGTGCCAACACAGAAGAGATGCTGGAGTGTTTTCCTCCATGAGCTGCTGGAGATGATATGATTCTTAATTTTAATTATCAAATCTGGAGAAAACCTGTAATTTTCTTGCCTTTCCCTATGGTAGTTTGGTTTCCAAGAAAAAGATAAAGAAAAACTTAATGTGTAACAATTTTCATGATAAATGGAAAATTTTCAGGCAAGAGTTGTGTGAATAACTGGTAGATTTTGCCAAGAATCATGAGAAAACTAGATTTTCATGGCAACCAAATAGAGATTTGTTGGAAACCACACACCTTTCCCTTCTATGTGCAAACCAATGGCAGACAAATCCAATAGTTCAACAACAAAATAACAATAAAACAACAATAAACAATAACAAGCACAAGAAACACACCATAATACTGATATTTAAAAAAAAAAAATGAAAAACACTTCGGTGGTATGTTGAATTTTAAAAAGATTCAAAATATGACAGTTCGAGCGATTGAGTTGAGAAAAAACAGAAAACCTGAATAAACGAAAAACTCCGAGCAATCAAACTTATGTTTGAGCGATCGAATTAAGCCATTTCAATTGCTTGGAAATAAGTTCAATTGGTCAAAGTAGTTCGAGCAATTGAAAATGAGTTCAATTGGTCGAACCATTAATAATAGTAAAAATCTTTCTAAGAACCCCAAAAATCATGAGATTTCGTGCAGAGACACAAGATGTGTCTATAAACATTTGTTTGTGACTTTTCATGACCAAAGGGTATCTAAATGTCTATAGACACATCTCTAAAGTGGCTTTTCACAATTTATAAATTTAAAGCAAGGTTTTCATGTAGAACACATTAAAAACTCTCTCTCTCTCTCTCTCTCTCTCTCTCTCTTGTTTTCTATAAGTTATTTGACTCTTGTTCTGTAACCGAAATCAAGAGTTTTCGAGTTGCGTTTAGTCATATCTGAATCACATTCATTGTCATTTGTTGGAGGAATTCTTAGACTATGTGGGTTAGAGAAACCAGTGTCACTAAATCTTGGGATGGTCGTCCAATATATCCTACCGCATTAATTAAAAGGAGATGAATACTATTAAGGACAGTGTCCTCAAACACTCATTGACACTTAATTGATAAGTTTTTTCTAATTTTATTTTAAAGTGTTTTACTTTGATATCTTTAATTTTCTTATGCTAGTTTAGTTTGGTTTTTTATAACAATTCTTTATTAGAATATTTTCTTGAGTTTGTTTTATTATAATTTTTTAATTTGTAATTGTAATTGTTATAAAATTAGTTTTTAAAATTTTTTAACAACAATCTAAATGGTAATAGTTGTTAAGACAAATTATGAGTATAGATTTTCTAGTTCTTAATGTGAGCAAGATAGAACCACTCTATAGTTCTCATTTCAAGAGATGAGAAGAAAGAGTTATCTTCTTCCTTGAAACGGTAGAAGTTGTCTTTGTTTTGACAAAGGCAAAACCTGAAGATGACCAGGAACAATATGAGCCAGCGAGATCCCATTGTGGTCAAATTTTAGGAGAAAGCAAACAAAAGCTACAGACATGCAATTTTGAGTGCCATGACTGGTAATTTATATGATGTTCACTATAAATTTAGGACTACAACTAAAATTTGGAACAATCAAAATAAGAAATATATTGTAGAAAACGCAAGAACAAATAAATACATTGTAGGTAAATTCTTAGATTTCAAGATGGTGGAAGAGAAATCTATGCCTTCTCAATTGGATGGTTTTCAGTTGAGGATTAACGATTTGGCCACAAAAAATATGGCTTTGCATGAATCGTTTGTGATTATATCTTTGATTGAGAAGTTGTCACCATCATGGAAATATCATAAGAGTAATCTGAAACAAAATAGAAAATATAAAACATTGGAAGAAATAATCATTAGTGTAAGAATATAACAAACTAATAGAGAATAAACAACTATAGAAAATGCTAATGAGTCTATTTCCAAAGCCAACTTAATGGAAAACCTGGAGAAATATTGAAAATAAAAATTATGAAAAAATTCAAAAGGTTTTACAATAAGAAACATAAGAAATTTAAGAAATTTAAAAACAACACATAACACTTGAAGTACGATTGCTTTGTGTGTGGTAAAATAGGTCATAGATCAGTAGAATAGAAAAAAACAAGAAGAACATAGTAAATTTAATCGATGAGGAAACCCTAGCGATTGTCATAAAAAAAGCAAACATCATCAATAATGCGAAGATTCATTTGCAGTGAATTGATGACTTATTCAATTGGTTACAATGTTCTAGGATTTTCTCGAATATGATCAACCTTAGATTGAGCTATCAACTTAGAATCAAGGAAGACATACTGAAGATGGCCTTTCGCACTAGATACAAGCGCTATGAGTTATTGGTTATGTCCTTTGGGTTGACAAGTGGCCCTAACGCTTTTATAGACCTACTGAATTGCATATTCAAACCTCACTTAGATAGTTTCGTGATTATGCTCATTGATGATATTCTTGTTTACTCCAAGAGCCTTGAGGAGCATTTGAGAATTACCCTGTAGACATTGAGAGAAAGACAATTATATGCAACGTTCAGTAAATGTGAGTTTTGTCTAGACCAAGTCATGTTCCTTAGCCATATAATCTCTAAGGGTGGGAGTTTTTTAGACCTTAAGAAAATTGAGGCCGTGTTTGAATTGATCGACACTCACAAATGTATTTGAAATTCGCAGCTTCTTGGTTTTGGCCAATTATTATCAAAGATTTGTCGAAGGATTCTCAAGAATTGTGGGGCCATTGACAAAGTTGACCCAGAAGCACACCAAGATCAAATGAAATAAGACTTGTAGGGCTGTCAATTGGGTCAAGCTAAGTCGGGCCAAGGTTTACCCAAACTCAGCGCAAAATATTTTACCCAAGTCCAAACTCGGCTTGAATAAAACTTCGGGCCTAAAAGTTAAGCTCGAAAGACCCGTTTTAAAACAATGAGCTTTGGGCCAAGTTCGGGCTGCCCGAATCAAAACTCTTTTTTTAAGTTTTGGACCATGATTGCCTCTAAATTCATATTATATGGGTTTTTTAATAGTTGACACTTGAACTATTTGATGATAGTAACTTTGTTAAAAATATATGGATCCAAAAAGAATTAAAAAAATATAAACCTAATATCAAAATATAAATAAAATTATCATTTGCTAACTAGTTCGGGTCGGGCCAAACAGGCCTTGGGCTAAACTTGAGTCTGCCCGAACTCAGCCTAAATAAAACTTCGGGCCTAAAAGTTGAGCCCAAACTTAGCCCAACCCAAAATTAGGTTGGCCCAATCTGATTATTTTTCGGGTCGAACATGTCAGGCTTTGGGCCAGCCTAGCCTAACCGATAACCTTAGAGGCTTGTGAGAAAAGCTTCCAGGAGTTGAAGGACCAGCTTGTCTCTACTCGAGTCGATATCCATAGGTTATGTTATGTATTGCAATGCCTCGAGAAAAGGCTTGAGTTATGTACTTATGCAGCAAGGCAATGTGATTGCATATGCCTCAAGATAGTTAGAAGTCGTATGAGCTAAACTATCACACACAAGATTTAGGATTGACAACTATTGTGTTTGCTTTAAAGATCTTGAGACATTTTCTCTACAACAGACATATGAGATCTACACCGACCATAAGAGTTTCAAATACATTATCTCACTGAAGAAGTTGAATCTCAGATAAAGGAGGTAGATTGAGTTGATCAAAGACTACGATTACACTATTCACTACCATCCGGACAAGGCGAACATAGTGGCTAATGCATTGTGCAAAAAGTCTTTAAGTACTTTGGCTTACTTGACCATGGGAAGGACATCTCTTTGTAAAAAAATGAAATAAATGAATGTGGAGCTTCACGTGAATGAGTTGACTATACTCCTTGCACACCTTAAAGGGCAGCCCACTATACTTGACAAAGTGAAAAGCACTCAAAAGGTAGATCCTCAACTTATGAAAATCATGGAAGAAGTGAGAAGTGGTGCTAGGACAGACTTTTTGCTTCATGAAGGTGATGCATTGATATTTGTCAATTGTTTGTGTGTTCTAAATGATCCCGATTTAAAAGGGAAATTTTGGAAGACGCTCACCACTCTACCCATTCATTCTACCTGGGTAACATGAAGATGTATCAAGATTCGAAGGGTTATTACTGGTGGAGTGAAATGAAGAGAGAGGTTGTTGAATTTGTGGCCAAATGTTTGACTTGTTAGCTTGTTAAAACCAAGCACCAAAAGTTAGTTGGATATCTACAATCTTTAGACATTCCAAAATGGAAATTAGAGCACATTTCTATGAATTTTGTATCGGGATTACCTAAGACGAGTAAAGGATCTGATTTCATTTAGGTGACCATGGATAGGTTAAGCAAGTTTACCCATTTCTTGCCGGTTCAGATCACTTATCCTTTGGATAAGTTGACACAGCTTTACATTGATGAGATTTTACGTTTACATGGAATTCCAATTGGAATTATGTCTGACAAAGACCCGAGATTTTCTTCTAGATTTTGGAAGAGTTTGCAATAAGCTTTGGGGACGAAGCTATGCTTTGGCACAACTTTTCATCCTCAAACTGATAGACAATCTAAACCCTAGAGGACACGTTGAGGACGTAAGTCATTGACTTGAAAGGAAGTTGGGATGCTCACCTGCCTTTGATTGAGTTTGCCTACAACAACAGTTACCAGGCTAGTATCTAAATGACACCCTATGAAGCCTTGTATGGTAGGTGATGTCGATCACCGATTTGCTGGTAAGAGGTAGGCAAGAGAAGAATGCTTAGACTTAAGCTTGTACAAGTAACCATTGATAAGATCCGACTTATTCATGATAGGATAATGACTGCACAGAGCTAACAAAAAAGTTATGCAAACAAAAAAAGACGTGATCTTAAATTCATGGTGGGAGATCATGTCTTTCTCAAAGTGTCGTCAACGAAGGGGTGATGAGATTTTGGAAGAAAATAAAGCTTAACCAGAGTTACATTAGGCCTTTCAAGATTTTGAAGCGAGTTGGTGACCTCACTTATGAGTTAGCCCTACCCCCTGAGTTGTTGCATATGCATTGCGTCTTCTACATATATATGTCGTGAAAGTACATGTGCGACCTTTCACACATTCTAGAGTATGAGACACTTCAGGTTCGTGAAGACCTTTTGTATGAGGAGCAATGTGTAACACTTCTTAATTGGAAGAAACAGATACTTCGGAACAAGGTTGTACCATATGTGAAGGTGTTGTAGCGAAACCACTTGAAAGAAGAAACCACATAGGAAGGAGAAAACGAAATGAGGAACAAACACCTGCATTTGTTTCAATGCTAAGGTACGCTTTCAATTCGAGTACTAAATTTTTAAAAGGGGGAGGATGTAACACCCTATATCCAATTAAGGTAAGTTTAGAAGTTTGGAACCGACACCATGTTCCTATTTATAGAACCCTTGGTATTTTGAGCAAGAGGACTAACCTCAATGCTCTAATGGCCCTTACACATCCTAGGAGAGATTGGAAGACATTTGACATGGTTAGGTGGGGGCTAAGAAGCCCAAAGATTGAAAGTACAAAAATTCCAAAAGTTGGCATTGGTGATCGATCACACTAAAAAAAACACCTATAAATGAAAAGCTTGAAGTTGGTGCACCATGACCGTGATCGATCAAAACCCCATGATCGATCACCAGAGAGGAAAATCTCCCTTGGAATTCAAGCCAACACGTGACTTGCCCTATCTTCATGGAGGATCCACATGTGATGACCCTAAAACCCTATTTTACCTCATTTAGGGTTAAAATGACATATAAATAGGGGAAGTTGGAAAGGGGGAAGCATCTTGAGAGAGTTGGGTAACGAGAAAGGGTTCTTCTTCTCCAAGGGGTTTGGTAAGTCCCAAGAGCTTAGACTTATCTTAGTTTATTATCTATTCTCAGTTTTTTATCATAAATTCTTGAAGATTTGAAGGTTTTGACTATGAATCTGTGGTTTAATCTCAAAGGAATGAAGGAGCTCAAGAGGAAAAGCAGTTGTAATTGAAGAATCCTTGGATCCAAAAGGAATAAAAGCAAGTTGGTAAGTAGATATACATTATATGCACTTCCTTTCCTAGGATCTTAGTTCCTTTGATTTAAGAGACTTTTCATCTATTCTCTATGGAATTGATTATTTGCAAAAAGATACGTAGCCCGTGAACTTTTTCTACTTTTAGGTTCATGGATATGTGATTTCTACTCTATGTTGGAAGATTTGTGGTTTATCTTTCATGGTACCAACATTGGGATCCAAGTTTCATTGATTTAAGCTTGTTTGGAGTGTTCTAATTTTCTATGATTGATGGATTCTCATGGTTTTGAATGGGAATGATTATTTCATGTGGTGTATCTTTGATTTCCCATTGATTCATTGCAATTTATGATCCATATCCTTTTATTTTATGGTTTTGTGATTAGTTCTCCAATATTTACATATTTATAACATGCATATGGATTCCTTGCCTAGGCCTATTGCTTGTTTGGTGGATTTTCATTTGTTTCTTATTAATCCACATGTATTTGTGTTGTTTCGGTTACTTGCCATGCTAGAATCACAGAAATTTTGTATTTATAATCGAGATAGCATCCATTTGTAATCTTGATAGCCTAAGCATGATTGATTCCTTACTTGAATACATCCGGTATTTTGTAGAACACCTTGAATAAATTTTCTACATGAGTTTTGAAACATTAAAACTGGTTTTCCTTATTCTTAATTGCATTTTGCATGAGAGATTTTTTGTATTACATGGATTTTTATGTGTCCTTCAATTTGAATCACGTACTCTTATTTGCACTTTGGTTTGGTTCTACATACAAAGTTTGCATCTTCAATTTTGGTATTCTATAAGGTTGGACATATAGATATCAGCTATATAGCATACTTATACAGTAGTTATGTTATTTTACATGAACATGTATCCGATACACAGTTTTGATGATAAGGATTTGATTTGGCACCATTTTCTCGTGGAATTTTAGGGGACTACCCTTGTTCGGAGGAATGATATGGGACACACCTTTGATGCTCTGTGAGAGTTTTGCGAGCTAACCTTTGTCCTGGGGGGTTTTTGAGGACTAGACTCTACCATCGGGGATATAATACAGCGAGTGCCCTTGTCTAGGGAATTTTAGTGGACTAGACCTTTGTTTAGTGGAATTTTAGCAAACACATGCATACCCTTGTTAGGGGGGAATTTTTGTAGACTAGACCCTTGTCTTGGGGAATTTTAGAAGACTACCCTGGTCCGAGGGAATTATGTGGGATACACCCTTGATGCCCTTTGCGGGCTAACATCGGTCCACATGACCTTTTTCAAGTACCCAATCACCGACTCACATCAATAAGTGAAGATCAACCCTAGTGGTCCGCCCAATATTGTATGATTTGATTTGTTAGAGACCCTATATTGGCTTATATGATTTGATTTGTCCGAGACCTTATATTGGGTTATATGATTTGATTTGTTAGAGACGCTACTTGAGTTATATGATTTGTTTTGATAAAGACCCTATGTGAGTTATATGTGATTTCAAATTTGTTGGAGACCCTTAATGGGATTATATGTTTTGTTTTGTCGGAACCCTCCTTAGGTCATATGCATTCGGTTTTTGAGATTTGATGAAGACCCTTATGAGTTGGCATATAGCATGTACACAAATTAGTTTTGTTTGAAAAACCTCTATGGTTATTTTGAGGCATACATATATTTTGATTCATATTAAGAATATATTATTAGATTTCGTGTTGCACTTACATATGCATTTGACATCCTTACTCTATTTTGATTCATCCTTATCTACTATGTATTTTATTTGACCTCTTTGTTATGCTACATATTTTGTATATCTTCTTGCTAAACCCATCAAGCTCACCCAAATTTGACACCATTTTTCAGATTGAGATTGGAGCTAGGACACCACATGAGCCACATGGAATGTGGAAGATGAGGATGAGATGGGCACTTAGGCCCTTATCTAGTTCATACCTTTTTGTAATTTCAATTTGGGACTATGAATAAGACACTTCGTTTGCATGAAATGAGTTTTTTGAGCATGAAATTTCTTCAACCATCGAGAAATTTGGTGAGTTGTTTCAACTAATTTTCAATAGTTGAGCATGGCATCAATATTAACAATTGAGGTGGGAAAAAAAAAGAAGATTAAACTTGGTTTTCTAGTTTACTCCAAATGTTTCATGTAGTAAAAGCAATTTGCTTACACGCAATTATTTTCTCTTTCCTTCTTTTTAGTGTTAATAGAAGTAGTTTGTGCTCTGGGCATTCGGCCGACCAATTACCAATAAATTCATTTAGGTTAAAATTGTAAATACATTTTACAATTCTATTTATTTAAAGTTGTCTTTGGTTTATTTTTTAAGTAAATGCATAAAAAGCTCTTTTGGCCTCTCAAGGAAAACAATGTTCAGACTTCCGTATTGAAATTACACAAATCTTAAGCTATACAAATGTGAAATAACTTTTTATGATTAGAAGTGTTTCAACTTACATATCTTTTGTTTTTAGTAGTTTATTTGGGATTTTTTTTTCATAATTAACAAATTTATTAAAAGAGGAGAAAAAACTAAGATACAATTTATTTGGGTTGTTTTCAAAGGACCGAAGGATTTTAGTTTTATAGACAATTATTGTTTGTACCAAGTGGTAGTAAATAATGAAATACTTCATGCCAATGCCAATTTTACACATTCTAGGTGCTCATTACCAAGGTTTAAAGTTTCGGTTTCGGTCCCCCCCCCCCCCTTGAAACGAAAATGTATTGAGGTTTTGATGGATATGTATCGGAAACGATGGAAACTTTAGGGAAATGTCAGAGTTTTATCAAAAAAATTCTGGATATGATGGAATAAATAATAATACACTTTTAGAAACCGTTATTTTTTACAAAACAATTATCTATGATGGTTGTGGAAACCTATAACCTCATGACATATGATGTTGCATATGAAAAATATGAAATCACTATGGAAATCTTGAAAATTTTAAATAAAACTTTAGGAAATGTTATAATAAGCATCATTATACACCTAGACACCATTAAACACTTGTGTAATAGTTGGAAACCAACACCCTCGAGACATGCTATTGCACATATCTAGAAGTTTACGCGTTAAAGATTGGTAAAAACACTACACATTAGAGCCATAAATGAGTTAAGAAATGATAAATAAGAATTTATTATACAAATTCATAACCCAACAATGATTTCACATATAAAAGAACACATTTGGGCCAATAGTTGTAGTAAAACTACAAACAAGCATACAAAAGTACATGAGTAAAAGTACAATGTAATGTAAGAAAAATAATATGCATTCTAAGTCTCAAGTCCCATCCCAAGCTCCAACCCCACTTAATTACCACATAGACCAACGGGGTGGCTTAAATTTATGAATCATTATACATTATTGCAAAGTTACATTACAATGTCGTCGAGCTTAATCCACTTGGTGTTACAATTTGTTATTTAACTTGAGGATTTTCTTTTATTGTGTTCCTAACTTCTATAGAATAAACCCTGCAACCAATCACATTAAGGCTTACATGAGATAAATGTTGCGTCAGTCTAGATATCCCCCCATATCATATTTCCATCCCATGGAAGTTACACTTTGTTCCATATGGATAACCTTCAAGCGGTTGTCCTTGTTGTCACCCAATGTCATCACGTTCTTCTACTTTTCATGGAGGCATAATAATCCTAAAACAATGGAATTTCATTTAGATTAAAACTTTATCAAAAAACCAATTTTTTAAAAATTTTGTATTAGAAACTATAATAACAATTAAAAAAATAATATATAGAAAAACATATACTACGTTTCAATGTGTTCAAACATATTTATTGTATTTTCTAAAAAAATCAATATATTTTTTAATTTTTTGATTATATAATTAATAAATAACAGAAACAGCCTCTTTACTTGCACTTTGCAAGGGTAAAGCTGTGTAGATCTAACCCTCCCCAGACCCTAGAGTGGCGGGAGCCTCGTGCTTGGGACTGCCCTTTCACATAATTGCATGTAAATCTTTTATGATTGGTCACTTAGATATTTATGTAGGTGGTTAGCTCTTGAGAGCCCTTTATTTAATTAGTAGATATATGGATGACTCTCCTAGTTTGGATGTGGATGAATGTTGTATGTCCCACTACCTTATGGTTTGGATCATAGACTTATTTACATATTTTGCTACATATTGGTCAAAGTAAATAGTAATTATCAAATAATCCATTGCTATATGTGAATATGAATGGTTAGGATGATATACAATTGTTATTCCACTGCAATGTGTTTGATATGTAATTGAAATGAAGGATTTAAAAAAAAAAAAGTGAAAATTTATAATAGACTTTGGATTAAGGACAAGTGACACACTCCGGAAATAGGATCTCCCCATAGCGAGATACGAGTTTGGGGTGTGTTATCCAGTGTCTAATCCGGATTCAATCCCACTTCTCAGCCCATGAATCCAAGTTGTGACAAAAATTGTCTCCACTTGGGGTCATGACAATGTCATTGAACCACGATTGTGGAGCCTTCTCGAGTGCTTTTGGTTACAGGGGCATCTCCATCTTTGGTGTAGGTTTGTTGTGGATGTTGTCTCTAATTGACTGTGTTGTCTTGGATTTTCTTAGCTTTTCTTTTGTCCTACCAATCAAGATTTGGACCACCCTTGGCTTCTGATTGTCGTTCACATTTAACGTGGGGAAACGTGGGGAAGTGTCCCCTTTCCAACTTCTTATGATCCTACCTCGACACCTCAACCTCAATAGCTTTCTCTTCTACATTGTTTACCTTTTTTTCCATTCTCCTTTCCTCCTATGCAACCTTGACTCTTACAATTGTCGAGTTTGGTCCATTTCTTTCAATTCTGTTCATATGCTCTTTACGATGAAGAGTCTATTGCCACAACCATCATCACTTCTAGGTTTGAGTCATGTTCGGTATCCGGACTTATGATTCTTTAGGCTTTTGACTAGACAACGTGACCCATCTCTTAAGCTCGAACCTAAATAGCCTTATCATTATAGGCTTGTTCTCTGCCCCCCGAGCCGAGTCTATCTTTTATGAGCACTGCAACCATGGCTTGTGCACATACTCGCCTACATCTTTGACCCATTTGTTAGGTTATTGGCCAAGTCTTGATTTTGCTGGCAGCATCTCCTTCTACAAGTCATTGGCAGAGGCTTGGTTCAGGCATTGAACTCCTCTGTCTCGGGTTACAGCTTCGGCAACTTGCTGACTTCTTTCTTGAGTATTTGGTTTTACTTGTTCTTTGACCGCTATAAAATCCATACATTTGACCATAATGAGGCTACATAGTTCACATAGGCAGAAATCTAGCAATTTTTCTCCATCCTCTTCGGCTTTGGAAACTTGTTGGCATAGATTTCTTCATTTGCAGCTGTCTCAATTTGTTATTTGTCACGAGGATCAAGCTCGGACTTTCGTGATACGTGGCTTACTTGTCCTTTGTATTTTCTCTCTCGAGATACTCAACTTTTGGGTTAGCTCGATTGGCCTTTTAACTCGATGCCCTATGTGACAATTAGTCAATATATCATGTTGAGAGCTTACTTTAGCCTGCTTGTGATTCAATAGTGCCTATTTAACCAAGACAATATTGACATGAACAAGCTTGGGGAAGGGGTCGGTATCAATTTCCATCGCTTCCATCTCATTAGGGAAATGAAATAAGTTTGTGTTGATTCTTTCTTGAATGACATTCCAAAACACTGTACACTTGTTGGTAGAGTGAATAAGTTATGCCATTTGTAGTACTTCCTTCCACGAAGTTCTTCTAAGAAAGGAATCATGTGTTTACCAACCAGCTTGATCTGTTTTGCAATGAGCAATAGATTAAAGATTTGATCTACTCGATTCAAATAAAAGGGATAGCTTTTGATTGCCGAGGTCAGCATATTCGATTCTTGGAGTTGAACCATCTTTCTTGCTAGAACCTCACAAGTGTTAGGCTTCTGGCCAACAAACTTAGCCAACTCATCTCATAATTTGGGTCCTAATAATAAGTCTCATATGAAGCATTTCTCATATTGTTTTCTTCTCTAAGGATGCTCTCATATCAAGTAGCCCTTTCAGACCATTCAAACTAATCAAAGAAGGTCATGCCTTGGAACTACTTTTTTAATTCCAAGTTCAGACCATCTTGGGACAATCTTACAAACCCTATCTTAGGCAAACTGCTCAAGCATCGAGACTTTGCCCATTTGAACCTTGCAATGAATTACTCGGCTGTCTCGCATGGCTGTTGTTTGAGCCTAACCAAATCGGCCATTAAGACTCTGAGATCTGCTTGAGCAAAATGGATATGGAACTTTTCCCCCATCTTTACCCAACAATTGATCGAGTTAGGGGGTTGATTAGTATACCATGTAAAGGCTTGCGCAGTAAGAGAATTAGGGAAAAGTCTACTTGTAGAACCCATGGTTCGATAATTCACCGCACTGGGTGGTGAATCGGCTGATATGTTCCATAACTATTTTTCTATTTTCACAAGAGAAGTTGGCAAAATTGGGGATTTTATATCCCTTAGAAAACTAGTAACCCCTATCGATCTGCTCAAGGTATGGCTTCATATAAGTGGGCCGTGTAGTCCTTTGAAACCCTGGCCCCATATATCTGCTCGAATAAGTTTGCGAGTTGATCTCGCGGCGATATATTTAGGCCATAGGCTTGGTAATCACACTGATGACCAGAACCTTGGTACAACTGATGATAAGAGTTATATTAGTTTTGTTGAATGCCAGAACCATTTTGATTATGCTGCTATCTAGAACCATATAAGCCATAGTGATTATTGTTGGCAATGTGTTGGTTATACATGTTGTTTTCGTTCTCTTGGGTTTAGTAACCTTTAGGTGGATACCCATTACCCTGGGGATAGTTATTCTCCGTTTGAGGCCCCATAGGGGGATCGTTCATGAAGGCCTATCCCTCTGCCTTTACGGGAGGTGGTTTATTCGTTGCCTAACTCATCTCAGGTTAACTTTGAGAGCCTTAAAATTTTTCCCCTCGTCCAACCGAGCCATACTGGTATTTGTCGTAGGGTGGATTCTGGGGAATCTCTATGCATTGGGTTTTAGGATATCTGGAAGGTCGTTCCTATCCCCGGAGTCCATGTGAGGTACTAAGGACCATCCTAGAGGGATACCCCGCTTCAGCTAATCCCCTAGTCTAATGTTCGGGATTCCTTTCAGGCCACACTGCATCTACCATCAATTGTAGCATTAATCCAATAACATGAGTTTTACTTCTAAGAAGAGCTTGCAGTTTTTATCATTTTCTTTCTATTAGGCCATTAAGCTTGGCACTAATCTCCCAAAGCATCCCATTGATCAACTCGTCAAGAGGAGGTCCCTCAATGTTGTCAAAGGTTTCAGGATTTTTGTCCTTCCGAGCAACAAGCATGTCTCCCACTATGGTCGCCAAATTTGTTGGTCGCAATATTAATTTTTCTTTTCTTTATCCTAATTAGACAATTCGCAAATGCCTCAATTAAGAGGACTTTTAATCACTGGCCTTGGATGGAAAGAGATGAGAGATAAATTGATACAATAATTTGTAATTTAATAAAAATTACAAGATGAATATCTTACTTGGTACGATTAGAACCATTTCTATTTTCCAAGAATGCTCCCCTCGACGGTAAATTCTTTAGGTAAAATTTGATTAGTTACAAAACACTGGTTACAGCTACAAAGCTACTGAACTACACTATTGATTATGTTACTCTTACGCCTAAGATAAACTAGATATATTGGATGGTTGAAGATCTTTTTTTTGTTTGCTCATATGAAATTTATACTTCCTCAATTAGTTACGATATTCCTTCTTCATATCGCCACTCTACTAGTTTCCTCTTTGCGTCATTGCACTATTAATCATCATTACTCACGTTCATGACAACTTCCTTCACATCTCCACTCCAATTGCTGGTTGTGGAGGTGAGATGCATCGTGCTCCTCTTTTCTCGTCTCTTAGTTAATTGTTCACTCACGTTTGGACACACTCTCAATTGCAACAGTCAAAACAAGTGTCCATGAATTGACGCAATATGCACTCTTCGCCTTTTCACATTTGTTGTTTTACATGTCGTCAAATCATTGATCGTCTTCGAAATTAGTAAGATCCACTTGTCACCATTCTTTTGGTTATTTCAAAAATAGGGTAAACAATGTGGGAATCCATGAGAGTTAGGGTGAGCTTGACTTTCAATCTCTTGGCTTGGGCAATCAGTAGACTGGCGGGAGTAGATATAGGTGTCAAACCGACTACCATTGGAAGAATAGATGCGATAGAAGAGACACTCCTAACTCTTTTCGGATTCATAATTTTCGATGGTTCTTCTTAAATGGGTTGTCAAAAACTATGGAATATATCATTCACGTTACCCATGCAGAAATGTCGAACTACATTGAATTGAAATTGAATGCTCAAATGATCTGTAAGGCGTACCTGAGGTGATCGGTGGAACCTTTTTGTTACTTGGGATCGGATTCGTTGGAATGCTCATCATTCATGTCCTTGGCTGGTCTTTTTCGGCATGCAGGATACTTTGGTTTATGAACTGTTTGGTCCTCCTTCATTTTTAATGTATTTATCTTGCTTGTACCTCGACCCGACCATTTAGATTGCTTTGAGCTCGAACCTGAATGGGGTAGCACTTAGTCGTTACCATTTTGGTTAGGATTGGGAATATGATTAACTGTATGAGACACCACCATGTCACATATCTTCTTCACAATGGCTTGAGGATTTGGTTGGTAAACTGAAGTAGTGGAGTTGAGTTCAGGTCTGGAGGGTTGACCTGCACATGGCCTTCTTTAATGATTGGGCCACCACTATTTCTTCAATTCACAAACAGATCCCATTGATGGGTTGGGCCTTCGAAATCCTCCAGGAGGATGGGCTTCCTTCCTTTAGTGTCCCCTGGGCCTCAGGTGGGTAAACCTGGAGTCCAACCATTTGATTGCTACCCTGAGTGGTGTCATTTGCCAGATCATCATGAGCAGGTGGGTCCGATATCCACCTATCAACTAGAACAGTTTCTTCATATTCTTTTACTTGGAATCCAGTTGGGGCTTGCATGGTCAGATTGGTAACCGAAGAGGCGTGAGCTACACAACTTCTTTCGTAGGCTTCCTTGTAATGATAGTGTTTCTCAATCATTTCTCTTGCCACGTGTGTGGAGTAAAACATATCATCTTGGCGGTAACTCGGGTTGGAACTTGTTTTTTTGGTGGAGACATGTGGAAGCAGCATGAATTGATAATGGCTGGGAGGTCGATACCTGCAAGTCCTGCCTGTTGACGGGTAGTATAGACCTCCAAAGTGTGTCCCATAATACCACTACAATAGCAAAACACCGGCATACACTCATACCTAACATGTAGCAGGAGATCCTTCTTGCCTTCTCTCTAGAATACGATGCTATGTTTGACTGGTTTGGAGAGGTCTATTTGCATTCTGCATTGGAGGTTCAAATGCAAGAAGCATCCGAGCCAATTGAACTTTTATGATAGGCTAGCGAGAGGTTTTGCATTTGAATCCAAAAGTCAGACATGGTGAATGTAATGTCCTCCAGGGATTGCTTTGGTTCTCATGGTTACATGAGCACCAGATGATTCTCAAAATTCCATGGGCCATCCTTAAGCACAGGGTCGTAGTCCGTAGGTAATCCTGTAATTTACAGACGAGAGCATCTTCAATGTGCCACGACGTCGTGAAAATATCAATGAAGATTTTACATTGAAGTTGTTATTTAGGAGAAAGCAGAAGACAATGCTCAATGGCCATCGATCAGGTTCAAACTCACTAAGATTTTCATCAATCTTAATCATGCAGACTATTCCTATAGTGCGAATAGATGCCATATTGTGCCCCTCAGATGGTTGCACGGTGGACCGAACTTGTGAACACTGCAAAGGAAGAAGAAGAGAAGCTCGGATTGATCACCGGTGTAGTGTCGGCCTAAGCTTCTTTGATGCCAAATTCCCTGGGAAAAGCTGTCATACCTTTGAGGGTCGTGTGATATTCTTTTATAGATTGGCAAGACGTGTGGCTAGGGATTCTCCCACGGATTCTTAACACAGGTGAATATCATGTTGTTGATATGTTGCCTGAAATCTTGGGATTGGATTCTTGTTATTATTCTCGGCAAAGATCCTGGGGTAATTCTAGGCCAAAGTGACTTGCCTTATTTGGTTTGTCTACACATGTTGACTCATACATGTAGTTCGAATTGTACTACCTTGGTCAGGTGCCTTATCCCTAGCTAGCCTTCTAGGCCGAGCTGTCATGTCATACCATGAAGGTATGCCGAGTTACCTATTAGTTTCCCCTTATTCCCGAGTTGAGTGCCTACCCGTCAAAGGGAATTTAAATCGTAACTCGGTAAGAGAGAGAGAGAGGCGTTGGCACTGGTTGATATTCGACAGTTGCTTTTTTCTCGGGGAGTGAAGGGGCACACTTATTGTGCCACCCCATACAACGATGGTTATGTTTGTCTTTTTACTCATCATGGTCGTCGATAACTAATCTTGTTTTCTGATAAGATGGTTTGGATAAGGTTGGAATTTTATAAATAGGTCTTGGGCGAGCAAATGCTGCCCATTCAAAAAAATTCAAAGGTTTTTCCTTCTAACTACTCTTCCTCAATTGTCATCTAGTTCTTCTTATTTGGCCAGCTCCTAGTTGTGTTTTCATTTCCAAGTCCAATATATGCACTTCGTTAAGTAGTTTTGGCTTCTTCCCCTTATTTTCGTTTTTTCTTTGGGGTTTCACATAGAATCACTTCTCTAGGTTAAAAGGGGTTTTCCCTTCGTTTTATTCTTTTTTCACTGACATTGGATCCCACCAGCACCACCTTTAGCTTTTACCAGGTTCATTTTTGTTCTTTTATCAAAGCTCGATAAGCATCGCCGAACTAAACATTGTACCTTGCAATTTTTATTTTTGGCTTATTTATTATCTGATCTTCTTTCATTCCTTGGTCCATCTATCAAGGTCATATTCACCCTTGGGAGGATGGATTTTGCCAAGTCAACCTGTGAGTCTTCGAACTCGGTAAAGACTCCTCCAACCAAGCTCGATCTTCTCGACCTACCCCAGACCAAACGAGCCCTTAATGACCAAGTCCATCCCTTCCTCCTTACCTAACTCTCGTCTAGCTCACCTCCAAGAGCTATACGAAATCCTAAAAGGGATTCAGCTTCGGATTCCCCTACCCTAGGGACAGGCATGCAGTTCCTTTTGCCGATCAAGTCTACTTGTACGAGCATGTCTTGGTCGGTGGTCTTCATCTTCCCTTTCTCCTTTTAGCCTAGGGGTTGCTTGGGTTCCTAGGGTTGACCCCGGGCCAGCTTCTGCCCAATGCCCAGCGTATTTTGATTGCTTGCATGAACCTGTGGCTGGCTTGTAGCGGTAGAAGCGATCGTTTGTTGGTCAAGGAATTCCTCTATGTTACCAACCAAAGGCGATGTCTTCTGGCTGGTGGTATTTTTCTTATCGAGGTTCATCTAGGAATTACTTGTCTTCCGAGTTCTAACAAAAATTAGAAGAATAAGTTTTTTCTTTGTTTTAGGCTAAGGATAGGAATCCAACCCTAGGGAGGATGAGATAAAGCGCCTCATTCAGGTTCCCAAACTCTAGGGGAACCAAGTCAGTCAGGTAAGTTTCCAACTTCTTAGTTCACTATTTTGTCCCAACGCCAATCTAACAATATTCTTTTTTGAAGGTAGCTTTGCTTGAGCCTAACCTAACAGAGGAGTTCAACCGGGTGTTCTGGGCTGCAACATACTCCGCTCACGACCTCCCATCCTCCCAAGGCCTTAAGGGCTTACTACCTTGGGTCAAAAAATCGGCCTAGGAGGCCATTATCCCAGAGGAGGGCCGTTCAGAAGGTAATTTTCATCCCTCTCTTTCCCTTTCACCTTTTTCTTATGCATCTACTCATTTGTTACCTTTACTTTATGCTAACTTTTTCTCTTCCTTTGTTACAAAGATGTCTTGCAGGCCTAACAGAAACCTCCTAATCAAGCTCAATGCTAGAACATGCGGGGATCAGTTAAGCAACCCATAAAAAAAGCCCAAGTTTTTTAAGGCTACTAAGGGCAAAGCGGCTGGGAGCTCGATCTCCACACTTGTTACAACTCCGCCACCCAGTTCAATGGTGGTTGTCAACCTCAAGGCCCTAGGAGGGGAGGTTCTTGCCATGACCCCAGTTCAAGGCACCCTTGCCTTTCGGGGGCTTGCCGAGGACCTACCCCCGAACTTGCAATTGGGGCAGCTGGAGAAGGGAAAGGGGGTCTCAAGAGACTACCATATCGAGAATGTTGAGTTCGCACTCCGACTCAATGAGGTTGTCCTTAGGGAAGACCTCAAGACCTTGAAGGACATCCCTTTAGTAACGTACAATCAGAGGTTGTTGCATGACCTCAACAAGGTAAGAACTTTCCCTTTCTATTTTCTCTCCTCTTTTTAACTACTGGTACTTGGTTGCATTGTAGGTTCTTGCTATGGTGGTGGTCAACTCACAACGCCGAAGCTCTCACTAGCAAGCTCAGAAGAAGGTTTGTTGAGGCTAAGGCAAATAGTTTGACCGTAGCTAAAAAATCGCAGGGACCGAGGTTAACGCCTCAGCTCCTGTAATGAAGTGACCTAGGCGGAGGGTAGGCTGCAAGCTGCAGAGGTTGTACTCAAGGAGACCCGAGACCTCCTCAAAGGCAAGAAGGCGAGGGCAATCGTTTTGAAGAAGTCCCTTGAAGACTTGAAGACTTCCACGACTAAGGAGAAGGTAGTCGTTGTTGAGGCCACCATGAAGGCTTTCCAATCCTCAGAGGAATTTGAGGTAGTTAACGCCAAGTATTTTATCAACAGCTTTTAGGCCTTTTGCCAGATGGAAGTTAAGGAATACCTTAACCTGAACATTTTCTGGTTCCTTCCAAACAATGAAATTTGGTTAGTCATTGCAAATGTTGGGGCCTTTGGCGACAAGGAAGATGATGCGGGGTCGTAGGAGGTGGTTTCCCGAGCCTATTTCTGCCTTTCACTTCATTTTTTCTATCAACGTATGGGCGCAAGTGTCGAATTACTATGATCTATGCGACTTATCTAATCCACCAGTCATTAGAAAGTCTCTCGAAGTGTTGAGAAATTATCAACGATTCAGTGTTCCTGAGCCGGTTTACCCTACTGGTTTGTAAAATAAAATACCTACGTGGCTCGAATGAGCTCTTCGCCTGATCCTTAGACGTCTTTCTAAGGTGTCTTTCACCTCATCCTTGCCTGTTTCTCCGAGTTGTAGATTAGGTCATTCCCCTGCCAATGAGGTTAGGTCGGTCTTCATGATCCTGGGCCAGTCTTGTGGCCTTAGTAGTCCCTTGCCGTTATAGTAACGAGCAGTCAGTGACTTCCGCTCTAAACTTTGAGTCATTGTCCTTCCTCACAATAGGGCTAATCTTGTGGTTTGGGCCAATTCAGCCTGTGTAGTTCCTGCTTAGGGGAGGTCAATCTTATGTCCTTAGGCCAGTCTCATGGCCTGAATGCCCCATCTCAAGGGTGAGATCAATCTCATGACCATACTCTCAACGAGTTGGTTGATGATGCTCTCAGTGAGTTGGTGGATCCTGCCCTCGACTATAATCAACCTAAATTTAAAATCCTTGTCCTTAGTTGGAGTTGCAAAACACGCAACATGACTGAAAAATACCATTTTATAAAAAATAGAAAATGCTTTGACTGGTTTACATAGTAGCTAAGGGGTAACATCTCCCAGAGGGGTGGTTGCTTAGTAAGTCTCTAATATTCTCCTTCTGAAAGGAATGATTCTTCACTCAACGGGAGTTTCCTTGGTCGATCGCCTCATAGGGAAGCCATGTAACACTCTTGAGCAATAACCTGATCTCCCCTCACCTCACCAACACCACCCCATCGAAAATCGCATCAACAATTGGTAAGTTGATGTGATACCCTTTATTTGATTGATGACGGGCCGACCTAGGATAGCATTGTACACCGAAGGAAAACCACCTTAGTGGTTTGCTGAGGTCCAGCCCCGACGGTGATAAGGAGGGTAATTGACCCAAGAGGAAAGAGTCTCTCCTATAAAACTGACCATAGGTGACTTTACTGGCCACAACTTATCTTTCCCAAGTCCTACTTATTCAAATGCCGACTGGTATAATATGTTGGTTGAGCTTCAGTTGTCAATCAATGAGCAATCATAAGGGTGACTACTAACACATTGTCATGAGGTTGCAACACACTGTAGGCATCCTCCTCAGATAAGATGATTGGTAGGCCGTCCCTTCTAGGCGACCTAGAGGGCCTTTAGGCTAGGTACAGTTTTTTTCACATCGAGGACTTCACCTTCCAAACTTAGGCCTTCTAAGCTGAGCTCGATTCTCCTCTGCCAGCCAATCCCCCAACGATAACCCTTATTTCCGTTAGTGGTTCCTGCCCCTAAAGCTCTTCTTCGACGATTTCTCCCCGGCTTTTCTAGAGTTGGCCCTATTGTCCATTCGTGACAAACCATCGTAGACAATCTTGCCAAAATAGGCCTTCGATATGCTCCTTTAAGTCTAAGCAGTCCACAGTGGTATGTCCATGATCCGATAGAATCAACAATACTTATCCCTAGCCCTCTTCTTTGATGGGGTCCTTATTCTGTCTGACCACCTCAATGTTGGGTCATCTCGGATCTGCATAAAAACTTGCTCAAGCGGGGTATTAAGGGGGGGTGAAGTCTTGGATCCATCCGGTTTGCACGACCGTCTTTAACTTCCATTCGGTAGGGTCGAAAGTGAGCCTGTGTCTAGGATATTGGTCAACCCTCAGCGGCTTGACTTCTCTCTTCCGCTTGTCGGTTTTGCCATGGTCCCCAGAGTCTCTACCTCTTTAAGCATCCATAATGTCTTCGACATTCATATGTTTTGGGGTTTTAAGCATCAATTTGGTCATATTGAGCAGTGAGGATTTGGATAGGGAGAATAAGAATTTCAAGAGTAGCAATCCCCCCATAAAGGTGATCAACAGCACCTTTTCATCCTCCTCGTCCACTTATAGTACCTTACCACGTTTTCATCCTCCTTGTCCACTTATAGTACCTTCATGTTAAACCTTGTGATGTAGTCTCTCAGCGACTTCTCTTTGTTTTGCATGCTGTTGAGGTAGGTTGACAACTTCCTGTATCTCTATCCACCTATGAAATGGCTCACGAATTGTTTACTAAGTTCGGTGAAAGTGCTTATTAACCCCGGCTTTAACTTGTCAAATCATGTCCAATCCGAGCTCTTCAGGGTGGCTGGGAATGTCTTGCACATGATTTCATTGGAAATTGTTTGTAAGTGCATAAAGGTCTTATAAGTTTCTAGGTGATCGATGAGATCATTGATACCGTTGAATGCATGGCATTTTCTTCTAGGGGAGAGGAAAACTCATCACTTTTGGGGTGAAGAGAAGGTCAGTTTTCTAGATTAAGTTCTCTATCATGGCTGCCACTTCCCTTTCATAACCTCCATAACATTGTTTAATTAATCCTTCATTTTTTTGCCCCAATTAGCGGAAGATAAGGTTTCTTCGACCTCACGGCTCTTAAAGTTGGGTTCTAATGGAGGTAGCCTCAAGCCCAAACCCTGGTTTTCCATTTTGTCCACTTGCTCTTTGTGCAGATTTTCAATTGGTTCAAGGCCTTCCCTCCTTTAATCATCTGGATTGACCCTTAGTTGTTCTCCCTGAAGAAAGAGTCTCCTCGTTATCTCCTACTTTTGTTGGACAGTTTGCTACATGTTTTAGGTAAGGTCTCTAACCCATTGTTCCAGGGCAGCCACCCTTGGATCCTCTTGATCAAGGTGGTTATACATGGTAGTATCGCCCTAACCATTAAGAGGAACGGCATTTCGTTGGGCGTTCATAGATCTGTTTTCTACCATACAACCTCTATCAAGGGAATGCTTGCTAGCGGAATCCCATAGACGGCACCAACTGATGGAGAACGGATTGTCCCCTTCAAATGGTAATGCGGTGGACCAGACATGTGAATACCTACACAAAAGGAAGAAGAAGAGGAGCTCGGTTGGTCACCACTGTGGTGCCGGCCTATGATTCTCCATTGCCAAAGTCAAAGACACTCTTCTTCACAAAAATTAGTGTATAATTCCTTGGAAAAATCTGTTATACCTTTGGAGGGTCATGTGACATTATTTTATAATGTGATGTTATTTTATAGAATCAGCAAGATGCATGGCCAAGGATTCTCTGGCGGATTCTTTTTTTTTTTTTTGGGTTTTTTGAAAAGTATGGATGTGATTTAAGAATACTCTTGCAGATTCTTAGCACAAGCGAATATCATGTTGCTAATACATCACCCAAAATCTTAGCTTTAGATTCCTGTATGAGTCTCAGCGGAGATCCTACAGTAGGGTTATGGGCCGATAGTGACTTGCCTTTTTTGGTTTGCCTGCACATGCTGACTCGTGCCTGTAGTTCGGACTGTACTACCCTGGTCAGACCCTTATCCCGAGCTGTCTATCTAGGTTCACTTCATCATTCTATGGAGGTGAGCGGTGTGGGTTTGAAGGGTTTTGCAAGTTCCGAAGGTCATGCTCCGTAAGTCTTCTGGAGATGTCTTGATCTGAGAAGGGTTTTTTTTTTTTTTTCTAGAAAAGGGGGGGAAGTATTCGGGGAGGGGGGGGGGGGGGATCTAACATAGG
>JAOXJP010157330.1:0-12973 GCA_025762735.1 Platanus orientalis
GACCTTGTAGACGTGCCATTGATTGACACTTTTTTTTATTTTATAATTTGGTGTCTTTTTTTTTTTACTTTTCACTTTTCAATTGAACACTTTTTGTGGATGATTTTACCCCCAACACAACACGTGTCAGCTTATAATTCATCATAGACACTACAAAGACTTTTTTATCACAGAGCATTTGCTAGGTTTTTTTTAAAGCTTCGATCTCTTCTATTCTTTTTCAATAATCTCTTCTATTAATACATTTCCTCTCTTCTACTGAATAAAAAAAAATCAATATATGGCCATAGGTCTTCATAAATTTGTCTCTAACCACTTGAGTAATCTGGTCAATGTGGTCTTTCGAAGTGGTCAAACTTGTTACTCTAGCCTATCAAGTGATTTTTCTATGTTGACACAAGCCTATGTAAACGTGCCATTGATTACCATGTGATGTCTTTTCGAATTTGGTGTCTCTTTTTTACACCTAAACACTTTTTTGAACCCCCAACACAACATGTGTCAGCTTATAATTCACCATAAACACTATATACGCTTTGTCATCACAAACCATTTTCTTCTTCTTTTTTTTTTAATTTGAGGGTGGGGGGGGGCAACTGCCCCCCTTGCCCCTAACAATATAGACACTTTGTCATCACAGACCATTTTCTTCCCTATCTATCTATATATATATATATATATATATATATATTGATTAATTTATTTATTTTTGGAATTTGAGGGGGGGGGCAATTGCCCCACTTGCCCCTATGTGGCTCTGCCACTGTCGATGGATGTTTTAGATTGAAAAGGTTTTGGATAAGCCCAATTGAAATAAAGTCCATGGAATGGAAATTATCAATTTTACCATTAAATTGAAGAGAGGTTCAACTAGTTCTATGTTTTAGGATAAGCCCAACTAAAATAGAATACATAGAATGAAATTTTCAAATTTAAAAAAAAAAAATTGAATAGAAATGAGGGAATAGTTAAGATTTTCAACCAAGGAATACCAAAGGGTGACCACTTTCATTATGTTGATTCAATTCCATAATGAGGGACAAATTGAATAGGATGTTGCTCTTAGAATTAGAGCCTAGTGGATGGAGTAGAGAAGTGCTTTTAGATTGCTGTGTTATTGACATACACCATTAAATTGAAAGAAAAATTTTATTAGACGGTTACAAGACCAGCGATGGTTTATGGACTAAAATGTTTGGTCACCAAAAAAATATATAGAATAAGTTTAGCTTACTCGATGATACTGAGATGGATGTGAGAGAGATGGAAAAAGATAAGATGAAGAAAGATGGAATCATAATGAATGTTTTTGTGAGATCTTAGGGTTAAAACCAATGGGTGGCAAGATGAGAGAGTCAATTAATTTGGTTTAACCATGTACCATCAAAGATCAATGGCTACACAAGTGAAAATGAGTGAGATGGTGCATGTTAAAGGAGTAAAACAAGAAAAAAAGAACACTTATGTTGTAGCAGGAAATAAACGCTTTAGCAGTTATGATGTAACAAAATAAATCCATGGATAGAGTAGAAAGGAATAACAAGATTTGTGTAGTGAATCCCAGGTAGTTGGGATAAACTTTTTATGGAGTATTTTGTATATTCCCTTTCTAAATTCCTTTTTTTACTTTTCCTTTCAATCTTTTCTAGCAGTTCTTTTCTCTTTCTATTTTATTATTTTTTGTCTCAAAGTCAGGTGGTTTTATCTTTGGATTGCTAGTTAAACAAAGAAAATGGATGTGTAATACATACATCAACCGCATATATAGTTCCATAGAGAAAGGAAGCAAGCAGACCACATATAAGCCCTAGAGACTGTGACATAAATCCAATAGTAAAGCTCTGCAAAAAGAAAAGAAAAAAAGATCAATGATCAATAAATTTACTGATATATCTTCTAGATTAACTCAATTAACGGAATTATTTGACGCATCTTGAGTCTCTTCCAAAGCGACATAGTAGGTTTTGGATGAAACTTCATAGACATACATGCAGTGTAATACAATATTGCTTGTATTTGTTAGGACTTACATACCAATAAGCAAGCAGTGAAAGTGATTGTTACAACGGTTGCCACAGAGAGGTCTCCAGAAGCAAGCGGGAGATAAGGTTTGTTGACCTGAATGCATTAAAAGAGACTATGAAGCAAGGAATAGATGAAAATTAAACTGAAGCTCAATGTGGTTAAGAGAATTGAATAAGGTCGATTCTTTGTTTTATTTTCATCCATATTGTACTAATGGGCAAAATGTCATAACATTTAATTTTTAGACAGTATATTCCATCTCTGATAAAGAAAATGAGAACGTACAATATAAATTTCATATATACTATAAATGGTAAACTAACAAACTCTCCCAAAAGGTGTTAATATAGGAATTAATATACTTTAACGCCCTCTCAGGGGGAACACCACTCTCTCCTGGGAAACTAGATGTGAGTCCACAACGCTTGAACACATGTGCAATATAACATCCAGGAGAAACTTTTAATTCCACAAGATTTGAACTCGTGACCTAACCCAGCTCAGATACCAGTAAACTAACCAACTTTCCCAAAACCTTAAGGTGTTAGAAGATAGAAGAATTAATATACTTCATCACATACCTTGTCAATTTCAATATCAAACAGTTGATTAACTCCGAACACATAAATTTGCATCAATAAAGTTGCTGCTGCAGACTTCAAGAACAACAATAGTGTAAGTACAAATACCCATTAAAAAGGAAATTCTCTCTTTCATACCATTATTCCTTACCTTTAGTAGTCCCATAAAAAATGTCGAAGAAAGATCAGCCATTGTTTCTACTGGAAGAAGAGAAATTGATGTTGTCATCATAACCTGATAAGAAAGATTAGCTCATTTTATCATGCTAATAAGATCACTTAGTTGATCTAATAGAAGAAGTAATCATCAAAGTGAAGGGGACCCACAAAATAAAGTAAACTCAAAGGACGTAAAAACTGGTGGAGTGCACTTAATGTCTTCGAAGTACTAGCCCAAATGTTTGTTTGATGACCACCTTCAGGTTTTGGCATATAGTCTTGCTCTAATCTATGTTTCTCCAAAGGAAAATTCTGACTGTTTTCTTGATTTCTGACTAAGGTTGAGGATCCTGGTGAACAATATCTGAAGCTCTTTTTATCATGCTTTCCATTCCAAATTGTGTGTTCTTGGTTCACTAGCACTTGAATTGGTACAACAAAACCTGCCCAAATGCATATATCATACATCAACCAAGATGAGCCGTATTAGATATGTATGGCCTAATGAACATTGTAATTGCTTAACTAATAAATAATTCAATGCTTTTTTAACACATGTAAGATTGTATGGGATGAATAGAAAAAACACCTAACTAGTGGTCAAGAGAAAAAGAGGGGATAAAATCTACTGAAAGATTGTACTCACCATGCTTGAGAGAGAGAGAGTGAGAGAGAATACTCTCTACTATGATGTAATATTTCTAGGGGACATCCAAGAAAGATAAAAAATCTCTTTTGGATATTTGCCTATATAAGTAAAGAGAAAAAAAATTTTAAAAAAAAAAAAGAAAAGGTGTCACAACCTGAAACCCATACCAATAGGGCTATGAATTCTTGCATGTGACATTAATCCATTCATTCTTATACCATTTAAATTACTTATAAATTTTCCCTCTTTCCTTTACATTCACATACATACACAATAGAATTAAACCATTAATCATAAACCATTTCATTTACCTCATAGTCTAACATGCTAAAATACATATCTATAATCCATAACTATTATTCATAAATCATTATGTTTGAGTGGAGTTTGATGCAAACTGGAGGCGAGTGGAACTGAAGGAGTGAGTTCTAGCAGTGCTAGATCGATCCGAGCACATGGGGTCATGCAGACTATAGAAAACTAGAAACTAGAGAGTCATTGGTTCTATCCCAAATCGAACCAAGGAACCCAGTTCAATCCTAGATTGATCCCAGATTAAACTATCGTGGTAAGACAAAAATAGAAAATTATGTGGAGAGCAAGGAAAGCTAGGTTGCTTGGTGGGATCAATATGTCTGATCTATATAAGGTCTCTATTGTTGTTTAGGGTTATAGAGATGTCACTCAAATGGTTTGTAAAGGGTTTTGTAAGGTTTAAGAGAGTGGTGAAAGGCTTGAGAAGGGTTTTCTCTTTGGATTTCCTCAAGGTTCTCTTGGTTGGGAGAGAAGGTGAGAAAGGGAAAGAGAAAGGGGTCTTCTCAAGGGTTGTAGGCTGTGATAGTGTGTGAGAGAGAGGAAAACTTATAGCTTTGTATTCTTCCATTATAGTGAAAGGTTTCTATGTAGCTCTGTGATTTTTCCCCAGTCTGGGGGTTTTCCACGTAAATCTTTGTCTTGTGTATTTGCTTGTTTATTCCACATTTATTATTGCATCCCAAGAATTCACATCAATAGAGAGTTACAATCCTAACAAGTGGTATCAAAACCATGTTTCTTGCTTAGAAAGAAAGAGGCAGTTCCAAATTCGTTTTGGCAGTTTGGTAAGAAGCCAAGGTTTGTAATTTTAGAGGAGTTCTTTATTCAAGTGGGAGCAATGGGAGAAGAATCCCCAATGTTTTCTATTAGAAAGTTAGATGGTAGGAATTTTTCATATTGAAAGATTAGATAAAGGATGTACTCTATCAGAAAAATCTTTATCAACAGCTTAAAGGAAAAGTGAAGAAGCTAGAGATGATGTAGGAATCAGATTAGGAGGTGCTTGACAGAAGAGCCTTAAGTATGATTCATTTCTCTCTATCATCGTCAATTTCTTTTAATATTTCCAAGGAAAAAACCATGGAAGACTTCATGGGTGCTTTATCTCGGATGTATAAGAAACCATTGGCATCCAATAAGGTGTTTTTGATGAAGAGGTTGTTCAACATGAAGATGGTTGAAGGCAGAGGTGTGACTGAACATTTAAAAGAGTTCAACATGGTTACTAGCCAATTATATTTGGTAGGCATCAACTTCAAGGATGAAATTAAAGCCTCGGTGTTGTTATCTTCTTTGTCAAAGATTTAGGATGGTTTGGTGATGGCCTTAAGTAATTCCTCGGGTTCAAGTACGCTCAAGTTTGATGATGTGGTGAGTGTGTTACTCAGTGAGGAGATTTGTAGGAAATCCTTAATAGATTCATTGGTGAGTGGGAGTTCCTTAAACATGGATAGAAGAAGGTTGTCAATGTAGGGATCTAGGGTACTAGATCCAAGTCTTAAGAAAAAGACAGAATGTAATACTTTTATTGCAAAGAGTTTAGCCACATGAAAAAGGATTGTCTGAAACATGTTAACAGGAATAAGGGTGGTAGTCCCAGTGGTGGTGGTGTGATAGTTACGGCATAAAAGGAAGAAGAACAAGAGGAATATCTTGTAGATGCTATCACGGTCTCTAAAGTGATGGACATTATTTCTTATGATGAGTGGATATTAGATTTAGGCTGTCTTATTCATATATGCTCCAAAAGAGAATATTTTGATGAGTGGTTCGTACTTTGAGTGGTGTGATGTATGTCCCAAAGATGTAGAGGAATCTAATATCACTATGTCGTTTAGACTCTAAGGGGTACATGTATTCAGCTGCAAGTGGAGCCATAAAAATCACATAAGGCTATTTGGTTCTAATGAAGGGAGATAGTTGTCAGGATAGGTTGTATCGTTTGAGTGGGAGTACATTAAGAAGTGGTATTCCTTTGATATCAATGGGTAGCTAAAAGCAGAGTGTGCAAAAGAACTAGCACTGGTGCAAGGTCTCCTTTTTGGATGTAGCAAAGAGAGGTAGTGCAAGTTTCTAGGTGGTAGATGATGGTGAGGTTTTTATGATTGGAGACAATAGATCGAGGTCCCTCTCTAGAGTTGACTTGGGGCAGCTACATATATGTTTGGCCCTGATTAAGTCAGATGGTACAAGACCGAATTAACTTGATGGTGTGTGTAGCAGTGATACTAAAGGCTATAGAAAAATAGCTAGTGGTTATTTGTGGTATTTGCAGACATGATACACAACAAAAGGTTTATGATGTTTACAAACAAGGTATGTTACAACTGGTATCATAATAACAAGTGGTATCAAGTTGTGGTGGAAGTGCATGTTAAGTACATGAAAAAGTGTTCACAAAGGAGGACAAGTGCATATAATTCCCCAAGGTCGGTTCCGATGTGAGAGCCAAAGATGGTTGGTGTGTTAACAAACATGCAGTTAAAGACAAGGTTCAGTAAGAACTCTTCAAAGGGATGAAGTTATAGCCAAGTTGGAAATTGTTGAGGGTGTCTTTATGTCCACTAGGAAGATTTGGAAGAGATCAAGACTAGGGACATGATTAAAGACAAAATAAGAGTTTCAAATGGTCATTGAATGGAAGAGGTCTCATCACAGGTACAAACACTAGACAATGGATAAAGAGCATCAGTCTCTAAGTGGGATATTATTTGAGTGGATTTTGATGAAAATTAGAGGTGAGTGAAACCTAAGGAGTGAGTTCCAGTAGTGCTAGATTGATCCTAGATTGATTTGGACACATTGGGTGACACAAACTATAGAAAATCATAAAATAGAGAGTTGTTGGTTCAATCCAAGGCACCCAATTCAATCCTGGATTGAACCTCACGGCAAATAGAAACTTCTGTGGAAAGCAAGGAAAACTAGATTTCAAGGTGATATTAACTTGTATAATCTATTTAAGGTCTTTATTATTGGTTAGGGTTAGAGAGAGGTTACTCAAAGGGTTTTTCAAGATTTGAGAGAGTGGTAAAAGGTTTGAGAAGGATTTTACTTTGGGTTTTCTCAAGCTTCTCTTGATTGAGAGAGAAGGTGAGAAGGGGAAAGAGAAAAGGGTTTTCTCAAGGGTTGTGGATTGTGATAATGTGTGTGAGAGAGAGGAAAACTTGTAGTTTTGTATTCTTCCATCATAGTGAAAGGTTTCTGTGTGGCTTTGTAGTTTTTCCCTGGTCTTAGGGTTTTCTATGTAAATCTTTGTCTTGTGGTTTTCTTATGTGTTTGCTTGTTTATTCCACGTTTATTATTGGATCCCAGGAACTCGCATCATGAGAGGGTTACGATCCTAACACATTAACCATTGTCTGACATTCCAAATCATATGAGTCTAACATAAATCAAATAAATCTGAATAAGTAAAATCCACTACTTTATTATATCCCATCAATTAAACTAAAAGTGAAATAAACATAATGTCTCCAAACTAAAATAAAATCCCAACATAAATAAATAAATGATCTAGTCTAATATCTCTAGTCCCTCTAGCTAAAACAACTACTCTGCTATCTTTTCATCATCTATAATAGTGTTAGTTTGGGGTAAGTTGACAAACTCAATAAGAAAACATATAAACTATATGAAATATGGATCAAGACTTAACACAAATATAGAAAAACAAAACATATAGTTATATATTCTTTACAAAATATAAAACTATACAGTTTTTAAATAATATTATGTGGAAACCAATTAACAAAATTGAATCAAATATATGAAGCAAGTCCAAAATGAAACAATAACAAATAAAGAATCAATAACTATATTGGAGTAATACAAAATCATATCAATTTGTTCACTAAGTCAATACATTGCATACCATTTAATCCTTAGTGAGAGGGCTAAAACAATCACAGTTACACTCTGGTGAAAGGAGACTACTATCTCACACCTAGTAGCAAGGGATCACTTCACCAATTTTTTCCCTGGTAAGAGGGCCAATTTCTACACTATAAACCAACTGAGGTGAATATCATCAAATAGTCCCCTTAATGGTAAAGGGTGGCTTCATTCACAGACAATATCAGACTTATATGGATTTTCTTCAAAACATAACTATATTATGACAAAGTTTTTTACAATAAAATAATTTAAAACAAACATAACAGAGATTTCTTAATCCACCTAAGCACAAACTACAAATTATCTTTTGAAAATATGAGAACATTATCTATCAAAATAAAACAATAGTCTATAACTTTTAAAAATATGAAACCAATCTTTACAAATCCTTTCATTCTTTCAAAATTATTGAAAACATCACTGTTTTATCATAAAACATTAATCTAACTAAAGTTTTAACAAAAGTATATGAGTACTTTTCTTTTCAAAATAGAGTTTCCAGGAACATAACTAAATATCCATTTTTTTCAAAAATCTGGTTCTTTTACAAAACATGGATATTTTAAGAAGAAAATAATGTAAAACAATTGCAAAATAGAGCTTAACAAGTATCTTTAACCTAAGAGAATGAAAACATTATATAGTTTACAAGTATGTTTACAAACATGATTTTTCTTCGCAAAGACAAGGATTTTATGACTTAAACAAATCAAAACCGAAGAAAAACATTTATGATTCTTTTAAAAAACAAGTTCAATATAATCTAAGAACCTAGAGAGTTAAAAAACAAAGCATAGCTTATGTGTTCTTACCTCTTCACTTGAATTTGTTCCTAAGCTTTCAAGTTCTTTAAAAATCCTAAAATCCCTTGCAAAACCTAGCTTTCTCTCCTCCTCTTGCTTCCTTACATTGATCTTAGATTTCTATGTTGAATTGGGTTGAAAACAAGCACATATATAGACCCTAGAGGAGTCCTAGAGTCATTGGGCAACTTAAAAAACTGCACAAGTTGATCGATTAGAGGGGCAATGCCTAATCGATTAGGCTAGGCCTACCCCCGATCAATCAAGCTAGCCTAGTATTTTTCAAAAAAAAATATTTTTTTATTTTTCTTTTTTTCTTTCTGCTTTACCTCTTTGTGCTAAATTGCTCATAGCTTTCTCTAGAGAACTTGGATTCGATCGTCGTCTATTTCATTGTAAACTAAACTTTAAGATCTTTCTAATGCTATATAGTTTCCTCAATAATTATTTCTTGGTTTATACAAATTTGTCTCTAAAGTTGTACTAGTTTATAGTTCATTACCTATGCATATAAATCCTACTAAGTGTACAGAACATGTGCAGAATATGTGTACAAAATATGTACGAGATGTGTGCAGGGTATTACACTTTCCCCCCTTAAAATAAATTCAATCCTCTAAATTTGACATACCTTAAGTGTGAAACTAGTGTTGATACTTTTCCTTCATCTCATCTTCATCTTCCCAAGTTGCTTCTTCTTCTTAATGGCTCCCCCATAGCACTTTTACATACAAAATCACCTTTGAACGTATCACTTGTTCTTTTCTATCCAAAATCCAAACTGGTTGTTTTTCATAAGATAAACTCTCCTTGACTTGGAGTGGTTCGTACTCTAACACATGGGACAAGTCTTGCATATACTTCTTCAACATGAATACATGAAATACATTGTGTAAATGTGACAAATCTAGTAGAAATGCTAGTTCATACGCAACATCACTCATCCTTATCAGAATCTCAAATGGTCCAATGAACATGGGACTTAATTTCCCTTTATTTCCAAACCTCGTTACACCCTTTAATGGCGATACCTTCAAAAGTACATTCTCTCTAACTTGAAACTCTAGTTCCCTTCTTCTCTTATTTACATAGCTCTTTTGCCTGCTCTGAGCTACAAGCAATCTTTCACGTATCACTTAATCTTCTCAGTTGTCACCTAGACTAATTTAGGTCCAAGTAAATTTTTTTCTTCAATTTCTTTCCAACATATGGGTGTCCTACACTTTCTTCCATATAGTGCCTTAAATGGTGTCATTTGTATGCTTGCTTGGTATTTGTTATTGTAAGAAAATTTGATTAATGGTAGATAATCATCCCAACTTGTTTTCAAGTCAATTATGTATGCTCTCAGCATGTCTTCTAAAGTTTGTATAGTCATTTCCAATTATCCATCTAACAACAGATGAAAAGCCGTACAAAAATTCAACTTAGTTCTCATAGCTTGCTGTAAGCTTTTCCAAAATCTAGAAGTGAATCGTGGATCCCTTTTCGAAACAATTTCTACTAGAATACTATGAAGTTTCACGATATCATCAATGTACATCTTGGCCATCTTGTCAAGCAAGTAATTGACTCGAACTGGTAAGAAATTGGTAGACTTAGTCAGTCGATCCACAATAACCCAGATAAAATCAAATCTCTTCCTAGTCTTAGGTACTCCACTAATAAAATCCATAGAAATATGTTTCCACTTTTATTCAAGAATCTCTTAAGGTTATAACAATCCTGTTGGCTTTTGATGTTTGGATTTCATTATCACTAGTTGACAAGTCAAACACTTGGATACAAAATCTGTAATTTTCATCTTCATGTGGTTCCACCAATAATACTCCTTCAAGTTCTTTTACATCTTTGTAATCCTTTGATGAATTGAATATGCTACTCTATATGCCTCTTTCATGATTTTTCTTTTTAGTTTGGTGTCATTAGGCGCACACACAACCTTTTTATGTCCTTTCTTGACATCCTCCATGATCCTCAAAATTTAGGGATCTGAGCTCTGAGTTGTCTTTATCTTATCATTCAAGATAAGTTGTACTCTAAGGTGTGCTACAATACATGTAAAATTGCCAAAAGATTTTTGACTCAATGCATCAGCAATCACATTAGTTTTTCTAGGATGAAAAATGATAGTGCAATCATAATCCTTAATCAACTCAAACTATCTTCTCTACCTTAAATTTAGATCCTTCTGTGAAAAGAAATACTTTAGACTCTTGTGATCAGTGTAAATCTCATAAGCTTCTCCATATAAATAATGTCTCCATATCTTTAATGTGAACACAACCGTAGCAAATTTCAAATCATGAGTTGGGTAATTTTGCTTATAAGGTTTAAGTTGTCTTGCTTCATAGGCAATAATCTTCCCATCTTGCATTAATACACAACCCAGACCTTTTTTAGATGCATCATGTAGATCATAAACTTTTCTTCAGTGCTTGATGGTAATATAAGGACCGGAGCTAAAACCAAATGATCATTCAGTTTTTGGAAACTGTGTTCACATGCTATATTCCAATAAATTTTGGAATTTTTCTATGTTAGCTTGGTCAAAGGTCTTGCAACACTAGAGAATCCCTCAATGAATCTCCTATAATAGCCATCCAATCCCAAAAAACTAAAATCTCAGTAACATTTGTAGGTCTAGGCCAATTAACCACAACCTCTACTTTCTTAAGGTTTACATAGATTTCATCTTTTGAGATTACTTGTCCCAAGAAAATAATATTATCTAATCATAATTCACATTTATTGAATTTTTCATATAACTTGTGTTCCCTTAGAGTCTGTAGTTCAATCCTTAGATGTTCTTCATGTTCTTTTGTGCTCTTTGAGTAAACCATCATATCATCAATGAGCATAATAATAAACTGGTCCAAATGCTGTGGATGTAGGCCCAAGTGCTGAACCATTATAAATATTGTGTTGTGTGTTTGCTTGTTGTGCGTGAATTGTCTCTTCTCTCTTCCTGCTTGTTGTGCGTGAATTGTCTCTTCTATCTTCCTTTACATGGCATGCGTAGCATCTTCCATATGATCTTTCATATTTGCAATTAATTAGTAACTTAAATTAATTAAAAGATTAAAATTGAGATTTTCTATTACATTACACTTGTAATTAAAATAGTTGAACTATATCTTGATGTGCATTAAATTCCAAGAACTACAATAACATCTAAAATTGAAATTTTAAGTGGTGGTCTAATTAAAAGAATTCTTATAAATTCTATTCACCCCCTCTAGGATTAAAACCGAACTTTCAATTGGTATCAAAGCATAGGTTGCTCTTACGCGGTCTAACAACTGGAGTGGAAAGACCAAAATTCCTAGAGTAGAAAACACAAAATGGTCAACCTGGAAGAAGCATACTCAACTACGAAACCCTTATTCTTTGATGCAAATAATTATCCATATTGGAAAATTCGTATAAGTGCTTACCTATAAGACATGGACCTATCCGTGTGGTTGTCAATCCAACAAGGTTGGATTAGACAACAACACCAGAAAAAGATTTGGATGAAACCCAAAGACAAGCCCACACTGCCAACTACAAAGCATTGAATGTCATTTTTTATGCAGTAAGTCAAAATGAGTTTAGGAGAATTTTCTATCTCACCATGGCTAAAGAAGCATAGAACTTACTTGAAGTAACCCATGAGGGAACTAGTATGGTTAAGAAGTCAAAACTTCAAATGCTAACCACCAAGTTCGAAGAACTTAAGATGGAAGAAGATGAACAATTCATTGACTTTTACACTAGGCTACAAGACCTAGTAAACTCCAAAGCAGTTCTTGAAGATCCACTCAAATTTGAAGCCATAGTTAGAAAAATCCTTAGGTCTCTTCCGGAAAGATTTAGACCAAAGGTCACCTGTTAGCACCCAAATTTTGACTCGGGTATGTGATAGCATAAGGATAGCATAACAGTATTCAAATATCAACATTCTAAGCACCTATGCTTTAGGAAGAGCATACCTAGACCCCAAAAGGTTAGGCACCCCCAAACAAGTCTTTCCAGATACTCTAGTCATAAATGAACCAGTCAAAGCACCTAATTACAGCCCCAAAAGCACCATTTTAGGACAAACCCTAATTTCACTCAAAAGTACCAACAGGACTTTGAGGGTCCACATTTAAGAACCCCACTCATGTCATCAATAAATTTTCCACCTACTATAAGCCTTTCTCTAGCAAAGCACCATAAATAAAAAATTACCATTTTACCCTTTTACCTTCAAAGGCTCAATATTCACTACCTGTCATCCAGATCACTGAATTTCTCTACCTACATAAGCCTTCTTGTCATGAAGTATCATAGGCAAAGAATTCACATTTTCACTTTTTTCGACCAACGGGCGTAAAATTACCATTTTACCTTTTTTTTACTTAGAGAATGACCCCTGGACCCTCAAAGGATCCCTAAAGCCTCTCCTGTGGTCTAAATGGTGTAATTTCAGATCCTATACATCCCTCAGTCTCCTAGCTCTAAGGAACTCATCACAACCAGACATTGTTCGAGAATAGCAATAGCCAATCTCTCAATCT
>JAOXJP010157341.1:0-12973 GCA_025762735.1 Platanus orientalis
GAGTGTGGCTGAAATGAGGATGTTGAGATGGATGAGTGGCAAGACTAGAAAGGATAAAATTAAGAATGAATCCATTCGTGGGAGCTTAGGTATAGCACCAATAGGTGATAAAATGAGGGAAAGTCAATTGAGATGGTTTGGGCATGTGCAATGAAGACCAAGGAATATACTAGTGAGGCAGAGTGAGACAATACAAGTTGAAGGTGCTAGAAGGACTAAAGGAAGGCCATAATTGACCTGGGTGGAGGTAGTAAGGAGAGACATGACAACTTGTAATTTAACGGCAAATATGGCCCTAAACAAAGCGGAATGACTGAGCAGGATTCGTGTAGCCAACCCCAAATAGTTGGGATAAGGCTGCTTCTTCTTATTGTTATTGTATATTGAAAAACCAAAGTACATATTTTTTAAGATGCCCGCTTGCTAAGTAGATAAAGTTTGTGGGTGTCTAACAATATATGCCTGGACTTTGGACATTGAATTGTATTTTTGTTTTTGTGCTTATGTTGGAAATATGTACTTTTTTTTATAATTTCATTAGTGGTTAATATGTTAGTAGTTGAAGACAGGTTTTGAACGGAAAAGATTAGGTACGGAAATCTGCTTTTCTTGATGTATTAGAATGACATCAGGAGGCTGACACATCAGTGCCGAAAAGTGACTTTCACTTTTTGGGGGTGCTTATCGCTTTTCAATGCTGATGTGTCGACCCGCTGATGCCATTCTAATACACCAGGAAAAGTAGATTTCCGTACCTAATTCAAAACCTGTCTTCAGTTACTAATATATTAATCACTAATGAAATTATCCACGAAAAAAAAAAAAAAACTACATATTTCCAACGTAAGCACAAAAACAAAAATACAATTCAATGTCCAAAGTCCAGGCATATATTGTTAGAAGTTAAAGTTTAATATTCTTACCACTTTAGTCTTCATTTTTCCAAATTCTTTACTCTCTCTCTCTTTTAGAGTATCAAATATCTTTGTAAGCTCACTTAATGAAGACTTTAGAAAAAATATCATAAGTTTAGAAAAAAAGAAAAGGGCTTCTTATTGTGTTAAACTATGGCTTTGGTCTTTTTAAGGTTTACATGACTCAATTGAGTCACAAGAATTAGGTCAAGTCAAATGAATCTACAGTATAAAAACTTGATTTAACTGAGTTGGGTATAGTTTGGAGTCAACAACATGACTTGACTCATTAAGCATATAAGTTGAGTCAACTCAGGGGAGTTAAGGAGTCTAATAGTCGGTAAGCTATACTCAAAGCTACATTACATCCCTATCCCACAACATATTCTTTTAATAAATAGACAAACAAAATAGGGACATAAAAAGAAATATTTAGAAAATAAAAATCATTTACTAAGAAATTATTACTTAGTCTCATATTTAAATTTTAAACCTTTAAACAAATGGAAACAAATTTAAGGACCTTTTGATGTCTTTAACTAGAACTGCTCAAATAGTCAAATCAACTACCCAATTTTGAAAAAAAAAAAAAACATTTATTTCAAATCATAGGCATTATTTTGAAATATAATTATTATCATCATCTTCTATTTTTCATGATGCTAAGGAAGCCAAGGAACCCGTAGTAAAACAATAAAAAGTCAATCCAATTGGACTATAGATTAAATGAGATAATAACATAAATATTTTATATAATTTTCTGAAAATAATCAAGTATCCGAAGCCTAGATTGATTGAAAAAAAGACGGAAAGATTAGCTAATACTAAAATGAGAATTATCCGGTTTTATGAAGAAAATGAACTATGAAAAGATGCAGCATCATCTACATGAGAAATACATGAATCAACTTTTTTTTCCTCATTATAACTTTAAAAGAATTAAAAGTTTCATGAAAAATAATACACAAAGGCGTTATTTCAATGATTGATTCTGAATTAGAAATAACTATTGATTGTGCAAAAACCCTAATATAAAAAAGACCTCCCACCAAGAAAAAAAAACATATCAAAAATAAAAGTTAGTACTAAATCAAAGAAATTGAAAGAAAAGAAAAACCTACACAATCTTGACCAAAGCCATACCAAATCCAACCTAAGACCCATGCAATCTAAAAAAATAAAAAACAAAACAAAACTTCTCATCCTACATCCAAATAATATAGAACAACGTCTTCCCACCAGGAAGAAGAGTAAGTGTTTGATCACAAAAACCTACTCACTCTTAACAAAAGCCCTCCCAAAATCCAACCAAAGAAACATGAAATTTATGTAGAAAAAAATTCAAAGGAATAGAAATCGATCGTACCTTTTTGCAAAGACCTCAGTGTAAGCAATGTTGATTCAATTTAATCAAAAAAGGAAGATAGAGATATCCTTATGAAGGAGATGCACTAAACTAGTTTGATCTCATCTATTTATTTTGAACAAGGAAATTTCGTGTCTAACAAGAAAACTTGTAAAAGGAAATTTTTTGTTTCTAATAAGGAAAAAGGAATAGGAAATTAATTGATTTAATTACAGAGGGAATATTTGGGAGAGAATGACAAGGACTTTAACACACGTGGTGACATATTTTAAAAAAATGAAACGAAAAAGGAGAAAGGGCTTTCCACTTTGCTAGGGTTGTCAATGAGCTAAGCTGGTTTGTCTCAACTTGTCATAAGCTGAGCCCGAACCTTCAATTGAGCTCATTTAGCTATGTGAGCCTAAGCCAAGTTGCAATAGGCTTAACTGGCTAAAAGCTTGGCTCATTAAGGTGTTATATATGTATATAATCTATATAAATATTGCTTAGTACATTACATATTTAAACATTAAATATGTTTATACATACTACAAGGCATAGGTATCATATCACTCATTCAATCGTACTTCATGAAAAGCTGATTTGATCTATAATAAATAAATATTAGAGAAATAAATTTGTATTTGCAGAGTTGCTTTTGTTCAATGTTGAACATGCCAATCAAATCAAACACTCAATTTACATATGTAAACTTGAGTTTGATGTTTTATTGAAAAAATGAAGAGTTTAGTGAGCGATTTGAGATTGAGCCAAGTTTGACCTTCAAGCTGAAGTTGAGCTTGGGTTAAGCTAGACAAAATGTGGCTCAGCTCAGCTTGTTGACAACCCTCGTAGCACCACTTTCCTGTAATATTACATATAGATTTGGTGCTCACAAGGAACATCCAAACATGAGTTTGAAATAACGATGTCATGAAAGTTCAATAGCTCTCTTTGAGGGATCTCCTTAACAAGATTTTATTCCAAAACTTGTGGAGGGGGTTAAAGATAACTTGGGAAAGAGGTGAGACAACCAAAACATGGAGCATTGAAATGAGCAGGATCTTTTAAACCTAAGTTTGTCCAAAAGTGTCATTCTTATGTCTGTCTTATTCCAGTGTTGAAGGCCTAGATCCATCTCCAGAGGATTGTGTATGTAGCTTTTACTGAGATTGGATATCTCATAGTTTTTCTCACATAGCCATAAATATAGTGTGGAAGCATTCTAATATCTTGGATTGCCTTGAACTTTGTAAATTCTTTGAAAATGTCACTTTTATCTATACCTAGTTAGGGGTGTCAACAAGCCGAGCTTGAAGCAGCTTAACTCGGGTTCATCAAATGATGACAAAGCTCAAGTGAGTGAAGACAGGTTTGGCTCAGTTTTTCAGAAAAAGGTCCAATGGCCTAATGACCCATTAGCTCAATTTATCTTGTTTGAACATTGTTATTGCCATAATATATTATATTATATATATATATAATAAAATTCTTAACCGGACAGAGCTTTTAGCAAGCTAAGCTTAGTGAAGCTGGGCTCGGCTTATGACTAGCCTAGCTCCGAGCTATAGTGAGCTAGTTTAACTCATTGACAGCCCTACCGTAGATGCTGTAACATTGTTGTGCAATTCTAGCGTGCACAAAAGTTTCACTTAGAACTCAACTTACTCTTGTAGGATCGTCCTATTGGGCTGGCTTTGTTCGACCATCTTTAATGATGAAAGGGTGACTCTAACCATTGAACGAATTGGGTTTAAGGCTCAGGCTTCGCTTGCCAGCCACAATCATGAGGGTCTTGCTCTGGAAATAATGGTACGTTCAGCTCCTATAAGAAGAGTAGGCTTTTTCCTCTACTCTTATTAAAGGGAACAAGTACCTTAGTTGTTTATAGGAATTATAAAAGTATAATTGCATAGTTCCATCCACTTTGAAATACATTTACACCCGTAATGATGCAGGAAATCCTAGTGATGGGCTGGTTATCTGCGGGTTATGAGCCCACAATAGAATTATGATAGGTTGCCACTCAGATATAGACTAATACTCCAATTCAGAGTTAGAACCCACCAACAATCACTAATAAATAAATATTAAATGTTGAAAAACAGAGTCAACTCTTTTTCACTTAAACAAGTAACAACATCAGGCTTATTTAATAGTCTTAAGTAACACCAATAGGTTAATGGTTCACTAGGGTTTAGTATCAAGTTCTTAGGCCTCAGAAACAACCACTAAAGATTAAATTATAAAGCCCAATTTATGGTTACAAAGTCAGAAACCCAAACTCACAGTAGAAATTATGGCTTTCATACAGTCACCTAAGAAACAATACTAACTCCCACAGGTTACTGGTTTATGGAGATCAACAGATACTCTCTCTAATTATCCGATATCGGGTATATACAGTAGTAGCAAGTTTTAAGGTATAGGTTGTAATCTGAGGACTTAAAGTGAGAGATTAAGGAACTAGAAAATGTCTGATGAGGTTTAGATAGTTGGGACAGTTGTCTGAAATAACATGGATTAACTTAAGTTTTATAAGACTCAAACTGTGATAGAACTGGGAGCTGTTGTTTTACGTCAGACTAGGCTGTGTTTTCAATTTTTTGGCTCTTTAAAGTCTGGAGCAACAAATTCAGACTGATTAGGAATTGGGGAAACAACATTACACATATATGACATCATCATAGACTTGTCTATCACACCCATAACTTCTACACTGGCCTGATCATCACCTTCCATATCATGACTCTCATTTACCACACTATCTATTGGCTTGACTTCCTCATCAGACTTCTCGAATTTGAACAAGACTTGATCTAAAGGTTCTAAACCATATGCTTTAGGTTCTTCATCAACCGTATTGGGGATGTCTTCTACCTTCTTTTTTGTTGAATCTGGTGGGACAATTGGAAGTGGTTGTGACAGAATTCCAAGGTGATACCGTTCCCCATTGAGCCAAAGTCTCAAGATACAAATTTTGTCGTAAAACATAGCTCCTCTCTCATCATTCCATCTCTTGTCCAACACTACTTTATACTTTGTTAAATGAGAAACCTTGCATCTTGGAGTATTATAATATTCACCGTAGTTGAACTGAATGGTAAAGTCTTCATCATTATACATGTAGTAAGATCTGTTAGCCGAATCTTGTGAAATCTCTCAACCAAATGTGGAGAAATCAGATTGTTCTCATATTTGTCACTAATTAAAACCCAAATGCATTCCCCATGAGAGAACATAAATTTATTTATAGTCTCAAGAACCATCTTAGCTAAAAACTTGGTTTAGTCAACAAACATGAACTTGATATGAATTGAATGACAAACATGCATTTTCAGCTCCAACTAGGTAGAGACTAGCTGGCGACTTGCTGAAATAATATCCTCTCAATAACAAAATGAATGCCTCTCAATAATCCTTAAGAATATAGCTACATAGGGACACAGTTGAACATAGCCTAATAATAGTCCACCAAAATTCACAGGAACTTAATAGGATTGGAACCACCTGACAACTTGGCTATGCAACTCACTAATGAAACTCAGGGACCAACTGCCATAATGAGATTTGTGAAGCTATTTTAAGAATGCATCTCATGCATTCAACCAATTTTTTCTCATTTTAAATTTTTTTTGGAGCTGAAAATGCATGGAATGCATTCTTTAGAAGGTTCCCACACGCAACCTAAAAAAAATTATACTATTTTTAACACAAATTATCCAAAAGTTAATTAGTTAGCTACCAAGTACCAAATTACAATGTTTTTAAAGTTCCAACACCACAATAACAAAATATATTCAAATAACTAAGCTCATGCTTTCATACATTTCCACTAGGGTAACAACAATACAAACATAGATAAAGATGAACATTCAATCATCCAAACCAAGTTTTTTACTATTAAGTTCCATATTTTCTTCAAAGTGATTTTCGTCGTCAACAATCTCATCAATGTTGTTGCTAGCATCTACATCATCCAAGGGAAAATCATCAAAATCTCTTAATGCATTTTCAAGCTCATCATTATCATCGTCACTAGCATTATGAACTTTGAATGATTTGGTAGTCAACCACCACTACTAAATTTCGAATGATTTGGAACTATTGTAAATATATTTTTTTATTTTTTAATTTTGGACAGAAAAGGCTTGTGGGTTTGTAAAGAGTAAATTTTTATTAAGTTTGGCGTAAAATCCTAGAGGTTAACCCAATGAAAAAATAGTCCAACAATACAATATGTAGGATTGGTCAGGATTGCCATGGGATTGGGATCCTACACGATCCCATGATCCTGAGCGGGATCCTATAGAGGTCCTACACCCTTACAATTTTGGGAGTGAGTTGGATCATTTGGACCATTTAGGTTCGTATGATTCTACGATTCAGATCGGGATCCTGATAACAAGATGAGATAAAAGTCAATTAAGAGGGTACGGTCTTGTTTAACAAAGAGTGATGTGATGTGTGCAAGTTGGAGGCACTAAAAGAATAATGGAATAGCCAAGGAGGGGCATTGCTATGGTAGGAAGAAAGGAATTGACGTATTGAGATTTATGATTTATTGCCCTAGGTTTATGAAATATACGCCCTAGATGGATTAACTAGTATAACAAGATTCATGTAGCCAACCCTAGTGTTTATTTTAATTTGTTTTATTTTCCTTTTTTTATTTCCTTGTTAATCAAATAGTTGAGATATTAAACTTCCTCTCCTAATCCCTTTCATATGAATACACCTCTAAGTTGACTTGGTTCTAAACCATGATATCACCTGTGCTCTTGTTCTTAACTAGATGCTTGCATTTTGTGCTTTCGTTTTGGATGAATGAGATGCCAAACAGGGTGATTGGGTTAGCGCTTCAATCCTCTTTCCCTTAAGAGAGTTCCATTGGGGTTGCCTCTTCAGCTGGCTATGGAGGAAAGTACGGAAATTTATGAGGTCGTTGATCTAACAGAACTACAAGCTGCTCATGAAGAAGATGAAGAAGAGTTGTTGTTTTAGCTGTGTGCCTCTTGCAAAGTTACCCAAGAGGTAATAATGGCCAAGCACTGTAGGGATGATAACAATGGAAAATGGTCATTGTTTGCTCTTGTAAAGCTTCTAATGGGAAAGTCTCATAATAAATAGCTATTTGTTAATCTCCTGACTAAAGCCTGGAGTTGGTCCAAGCCTGTGGACAATATCCCTTTGGAGAATGGCAGTAATAGAGTTATCTGTTACTTGGCCATGGAATTCTGCAAGCTTTGGACAAATGATTCGTGGAATTTCAAGAAGAATACCATAGCCCTTGCAATATGAAAGTCAGGAATTATCTCGGAAGTAGTTGAGTTCTGGACTCAATTCCACAGAGTGATGTGGGAAAACTACATGGATGTGGTGGCAAAGGTTTTGGCAAAAAGAATGGGACATTTCAAAATGGTCGATCATGACAAACACGATTTTCTCTAAGTAAGAATCGTGATCGATATAGCCAAACCCCTTATCCAATCCTTTAGTCTGAGGTGCGAAGACAATGCTGTTTATCCCATTATGGTCAAATATGAAAGGTTGGGTAGTTATTGTTACTACTATGGTAGATTAGACCAAGAAGATAAAGAATGCTTAGTGAAATTTAAAGAGAGAAGTAAGGGGCTTCTGGTTGAATCTATTTAACTTGTTAAAGGGTTGGCCACTGGTCTAACAACTGAGTTTCCTAAACGTCAATCGCATGAATATGAAGTGAGGCACTCTGCATCTTATTAGTTTTTTAAATTGACAAGGGGTTTCACCACTCCTGTATAGTCTAGGGGTGGGGGTGATGGCCGAGTTATGTCTTAAGTGAGCCAACTTGCCCTGAGTCACGTAAGGTATCTCTTGAGTGAATTAAACTCTATGGTTGAGGCAAAATCGCCCAAGATATTAGTGGCTACTTCCCTTCTTATGACTAGCAAATCACAGGCCAACAATGGAGGCCCTCCCTGATCCCATGTCAAATCACAGTCTGTAAAAGAAATGAAAGCTGGAACATTGAACCTCTTTTCTGGTCCTAGCTGTTTGTTGATTTTTAGCTCTCATCCCATACATGTTTACAGATAGAAGTGGATAAGGTTTTGGAACTGTTTGTGCAGAAGGTTAACCAATAACACACGTATCCCACTCATGATGCGCCTGTTGTCCTTCTCCTGAAGCTATCGCGGAATGAGACAAAAAAGGAGAAGCGTCATATGGATTTGGTGCCGATTCTGCAGAAGGAAATCCAACTAATCATGCCTTCTATTTCGTTTGGTGCTACTGTGGCCCATCTTCCAGATTTGGTGTTGAGAGATTTGAAAAGAGTCCCACAAGGAAAAAGTAGATTTTACAGCCAGCCACATCACATAAGGTTTTAGCCATGTAGGGAGTCTCGATTTTGCCAACTGGTCTTATGGACTTGAAACAGGCGAAGAATGGAAGAACCATTTTTTAGTGTATTGAACTGACTAGAGTAAGGGTGGGCCCGATGAAACGAATCTATTGGAAGGTGCATGGATGAACCAATTTCACCCAGATGTGAACCCACTTGGGAGTGTTGCTCCAGAAGTATTGTCTTCTTCATTAATTGTCTCTACTCCATCAAACTTTGTCCAATAGTCTTGCAAAAGAGATAAAACGGAGAAGGTGGTAGTTGATTGTGTAGCCTTCCTTGTGGAATGGTTCTGCTTAAAGAAGTGGACCATGAGCATCCTAGTATTTTGATAATTTGCCAAAGCTCTGATATTCTTCCAATGGAAGTTGATGCGGTTGAGGGTAAGAAGCGTCTTAGGGATGGTGAGTCCCCCGATCAAAAATATTGTAAGGCTCCCCGAACTCAACCTTCCATTCTAAGTGAGGCTGCTCTGGTTGAGGTGTTAGTTGGCCTATCCCCAAATTTTGTCTAGCCTTCCATGGCGAAGAAGTCTATGGTGATAAAGAAATGAGGTAATGTTGATGATGGGGAAACCCAGGAGCATAGGAAGGTCCCTTAAATCTGCTCTTCATGCAGGGGTGAGGTAACAACCATTTATCAATTTTTTCTTTTCATAAATCCTCATTGAAATGTATGTTTCTCTCCAAATTTATTTTGTAGTTAAAATAGTGAATTCAATTTTTTAAATAGTATATGTATGCTTATAGGCATCTTGAGAAAAAACAGTACTCATGGGCTTAAGCTTGGGGTAACAATAGATGAAGTAGTCATCATATCTTTACTCCGTTTATCAGGAATTATGTTACTTTCCTCATGAGGGAGAGAGACGTGCAACCAATTGCAAGAGTTGGTGGCTATGGGATAGCTTGGTCCATAGTTTCAAGTGAAGATATCTTTGGATGACTCCATGCCCATTAAAAAAATGTATAGACAATAGTTTTTAGTCTCTTTCATAAAAAAATGTTTAGACTTTGCTATATATGAATAATAAAGTAAGTGGTAATGCCATTATTGTTTTCTCCTATTTGATTTGCTGCCATTTGTTTTATATTAATAAAAATCAAGCCTTTAGAGTCTTTGTTTACTTCATAGTCATTACTATGTATACTTTGATACATCCAAGTAGGGTTGAAGCTCACATGTCTAGGCTTATTCTTTTGTCTTGTCCTTCATATGAGTATCTTAGGGATTGGGTGGCTAGAGTGTTTATTTGTTTTGGGTATGGAATGACTCTCTCGATCTTGTGGAACATTCCTGGTCAGCTTCTCATTATTCTCTTATGAAGATGTGTCAGAGCATTGTGCTATAAGCTATATCCCTCCCCAAATTATCCAAACTTTTTAAACAGGTTCCGGTGTCTATTCTAGAACATCACCTCGGTTGTAAATGGCATCTTCGATGGGAACTTTTAGGGAATCAAGAAATCCCCGATAACTAAAACATTATAGACTATGAAACCAACAGATTGTGTTCTTAACTGAAACAAAGTGTCATGGTGAGCCGTTTGGGAAGAAAACAGGGTTTAAAAAAAGGTTGAAATATGAAAGCTGTGGATTTTATTGGTCTATCTAGGGGTTTGATTTTCTTTTGGAAGTAGGATATTGATGTTGAAGAATCAGAGCTAAACTTTAGATTTATTGCTGTTAGAATCAAAGATAACGAGACAAATCTCTATTGGAGGGCTATTTTTGTTTATGGGTTGCATGTTAAAGATTTTAGGTCTACCTCCTATTAACTTATCATTTCTAAGGTGTCTATCGTTGTGGGTCCCCTTCTTTGTATAGAGGATTGGAACTGTCTTTGGGATAGAGGGGATAAAGTGGGGGGTAATCGCATTTATAATAGTTGTCTTAAGAATGCCCATAGAATCTTAGTTGAGGGAAATCTATTGGATTTGGGTCATTATGGTCCTCACTTCACCTATATCAATAAACAAAGTGGGACTAGACATATAAAATAATTGAAAGGGCGACTGTGAATGATGGGTGGAAAAATCTCTTCCCAAGAGTCAGTATGAAAAACTCAATTATTCAAGGGTTTGGCCATAGTTGTCTTATCTTAGATACATCTCCTAAATCTTGCTTTCTCCCTAAACCTTTCAGATTTGAATGAGCCTGGATTTTCCATCCAAAGTGTAAGGAGCATACTCAATCTGTCTAGAATAACAAAAGTAATCCAAATAGCTTTTCGAAGTTCAAAGATAGATTAGATGCTCTTTCCCCCTTCCTTAAGTTTTGGAACAAAATAGTATTTGGTAATATTGATAAAGAAAATCAAGGAGGCAATATGTAATCTGGATTATCTCTATCAACTTCAACATGGTGAGGAGATTCTTAAAGCTATAAAGGAGATGGAAACAAATCTGAATGACCGAATTCACAAAAATGAGATCATATGGGCAAAAAATCTAAGATCAACTAGCTTAAGTGGGGTGATAGAAATTTCAAATTTTATCATCTATCCACAATCATTAGGAGGGTAAATAATAAAATTGTGATCATCAAGAGGTCGGATGGGGTATGGGTCAAGAGCCAAACTAATATTCAAAATATGGTCAAATACATTTTCTCCACTGTATTTAAGTCAAATGATCCCTCTAGGTCCACGATTAAGGAGATTATTGAGAAATCATACTTATCTCTTTCGAAGGAGTCAATAGCAATGTTGAAAAAAGAGTTTAGTAGTGAGGAGATCAAATGTGTGGCCTTTTAGATGGAAAAACCTAAAGCCCTTGATCTAGATGTGTTCTAAGCTGGATTCTTCCAAGAATATTAGGATACTTTGGGGGATGATGTGATTGGAGTTGTCAAGAGTTTTTTTTAGCCAGAGCACCCCTATGTCGTCTATTAATCAAAATTTTATCACCCTCATTCCTAAACTTAAGTGCCAAGAGTCTATGTTTGATTTTAGGCATATCAGTCTGTGTAATGCGTTTCATAAAATCATCTCCAAATCTATGGCTAATAGGATGAAGGATATCTTCCCCAAAATTATCTCCCCTCACCAAAGTGCATTTGTTAAGAGGAATCAAATTTCAGATAATATCATTATTGCTCATGAAGTCCTTCATTTCTTGAAAAGAGACAAATCCAATTCACTTATGGCGATCAAGATTGATATGAGTAAGACCTATGATCGGGTTGAGTGGGCCATGATCACATTTATGATGGAAAAAATTGGTTTTACCCAGAAATGGAGAGGTTAGATAAAATAATGTATTTGCTCTATTTCTTACCATGTTCTTTTCAATGGTTCCCCATGATTGGAGTTTGTTCCATCTAGAGGTCTTAGGAAAGGGGATCCATTGTCTCTTTTTCTTTTCCTTCTCTTTGTTGAAGGTCTTTCGTCTGCCCTTGTAAATCTTGAGAATAATTAGAAGATCTCTGGTATTAGGATAAATCACTTTAACCCTTTTATCTCTCACCTCCTTTTTTGTTGACGATTGCTATATCTTCTCGAAGGTCAACCCAAGGGAGGTGGAGGAAATCAGAGATTATTTCTATATGTTTAGTGCGGCTTCTAGGTAAACTATTAACCATGAGAACTCTAAGGATATTTTTAGCTACAATACTCTTAGACAATTTAAAAGAGTGGTGTTAAGTATTCTCAAGATAAAACAATATCTTTTTAGTGGGTCATATTTGGGGATGCTGTCATCTATAGGTAGAGACAAGAACTCCCTATTTTCCTATATTGAGGAGAAAGCTATATTTAAACTCCAAGGGTGGAAAGGAAAGTTATTATCCTAAGCAGGTAAATAAATTCTTATCAAATATGTAGTTGTGGCTATCGCTTCCTATGCAATGTCATGTTTTCTTATTCCAAAGACAATCTGTAAAGCTATTAAATCCAATCAACATAAATTTTGGTGGGGTAATGGGAACAATGATAAATGATTAATTGGGTGGCTTAAGACAATATGTTAAAAAAGAAAGATGGGGGATGGGTTTTGTGATCTCCAAAAATTTAATCTTTCCCTTATTGTTAAACAAGTTTGGAGAATCCTTCAAATCTGAATAGTTTTTGGGTTACACTCCTAAAATCCCTTTACTTTTCTAGGGTTTCTTTCCTTTCCACAAAATGCAAAAACAACTCCTCTTGGGCTTAGATAGTATTTTTAAAGGTAGAGATCTCTTGGTTAAGGGTCTTTGCTGGAGAGTGGGTAATGGTAATGATATTAATATTTGGAAGGATCCTTGGGTCCTAAATAAGGAGAAATTTTTACTTTGTCCAAATTCTCAAGATCTTTCTTAGGTGCATAAAGTTTTGCAGTTTATCGACCTAGTG
>JAOXJP010157352.1:0-12972 GCA_025762735.1 Platanus orientalis
AATTGGTTAATCTATCATTTAAGTTCAATTGAACATCTTGTAAAGTATATTGAATTTGCAATTCATCATTTATAGATGACTTCAGAACTTCACTCAAAGTACTAAACTTAAGTAATCATATTGTGAGATAATTGGAAGTGACTCTAACTAAGGTTAATATAAAAGGATTAATCAAGAAACCTTAGGGAACTTATCAACCTTGCTCTCGCTTTGCTATAGGTAGCACTATAGTGCATGATGGAGCCTTGTGGTCTATGATAAGTTCATAGAAAAGAAATTTACTTAAGCAAAAGAATTTCTGCTGCACATTTAGATAAATTTAAGTAAATCAAAAGAGAGTTGAATAGTATTTAAAAAGAACCAAAAAATCATAGATTTCCTATTCACCCCCTCTAGGAATTTTAGACGAAGATGACAATATCCCAAACCTATGGCTGACTCGACGTTGTGATCCGGCCCTGCAAGACATGCCACCCTTAGTCACTGACTCAAACGATTCTAGTGATGATGATTCTACCTTTGCCTCTACATCTCAAGATCTCTCTAAGAATGAAATGTCTGATAACCCACAAATAGAGGCTTGCAATGTTACCAAACTTAAAATCACTAACCCGATGGAGGGATGCCAGCCACATCTTTGTTATGTCAATCAAGTCAAACTATGATTGGGGAAGCAGATTCCCCCGCGGGGTCCTAAGGAAATTTAGATAGCCGATGCAATGAAAAAGGTAACTTTGGAAGCTGAACATAACAAGGTTATTAGGAAGATAGAAAACCCTATCCCATATGATGTGATGGTGCATCTTAAAAGATCCCATGATTGTTAAGTGTGTACAACACTCTCCATATGTCACCAGAGCTCAGGGCTTCTATGATCTATGCGTTAACTCACCTAGATGAGTTTGCCATAAATGATGAGATTGATAGGGCTTCTTGGTAGACTACAACATGAGAAGGATTATGTATGCCCATGGTCACCTTTGAAGATACCGATCAGTATTCCGATGATCCCAACCATAACCAACCCTTATTCATCACAGGTTCTATTGATAATCAACTTGTGTCCAGAGTTATGATCGATGGCAGCTCATAAATCAACATACTCCCAATCAAAACCCTAGACTACCTAGGAGTAGATCTATCTCAACTTAGGCCTAGCACACTTGTCATCCAAGGATTCAATCAGAATGAGCAGCGTCCTCTCGATTCCATTAGGTTAAGGAAGAAATTTGGTCACATAGAAGACTGGACACCTTTTTATGTAATTAATGCAGATACTGCTTACAATGCTCTCATAGGCTAACCATGGATGCACAAGTTTTAGGTTGTCCCCTCAATGTATCACCAATGTATCAAATACCCCTGGCAAGATACTCAGGGCACCATAATAGCTGATAATAATCCCTTTCAAGCAGCATAAGCTTACTTCACCGATGCCATATATTATCAAAATCCTGATCCCCTAGAAACTCCAGTAAGAAACAACAAAAGTGGATCCAAGCCTTGGAAGCTTGGGGTAAAGCATAGCATCAAAATTGCTAAGGACAAACCTATATTGTTACCCGAGTCAATAACGCAAGAGTTTGTCCTCCCTTTGGCACATTTGTCAAGAGTATGTGTTGATCCTTACCAAACACCTTCCATCTTTCTACCTGAAGGCCCTACCTGGCCTCCCAACCATTTAGGTCCTACCTTGGAGCTAGAACTCAAAGACCAGGATGGTCTCTTGCCATATACGAAATTGGCTCCTCAGCTACTCCAAAACTTTGGCTTCGACTAGCAGGGAAATTGGAAGAACTCATTTAAAGGCAAGGAAGTTCTAACCCAATAGTTTGAACAATTAGTCCTTCATTCTAAGAATAAGGATGACACAAGAGGGCTAGGCAGAAAACCCATAAAGTTGAAAGTTTCTTCACATGCAATAATGACACATGAAATTGACCTGCTAGAAGATGCTCCCATCGAATGTTTGTTTATGGAAACACAATAGTCATCTTCTGACAATTTCGTTATGGAGTCAGTAATGCTTGCTCCTCTAGAACTTGAAAATGGAGCTCAAGCAATAGTAGATGACTTGATCTAGGAAGTAAATCTAGGAACAAAGGATGTTGTTTAATAGGCTCGCTATTAACCCATCCTAGAGGCTTATTAAACAACATCCTCGTAAAGCTAGGCATGATATCACTGACAAAATAGAGGGTGAAGTGGAGAAGCTACTTAAAGCCAGGTTCATTCAAGAAGTTTGATACCCCAAATGGCTCACTAATATTGTACCCGTACAGAAGAAGAATGGTCAGATTAAGGTGTGTATCTATTACAAAGACCTCAATAGTGCATGCCCAAAGGACGACTTCCCTCTGCCACTCATAGAGTTACTGGTAGATGCCACCACGGGGTACAAAACTCTCTTTTTCATGGATGGTTATTCAGGCCACCGCCTTTCATACGCCAATTGGAATATTTTGTTACAGGGTTATGCCCTTTGGTTTGAAGAATGCCAACACCACTTACCAAAGGGCAATGACCTATATATTTGAAGACCTGTTACATGATGCCGTTGAATGCTATGTCAATGATTTGGTCGTAAAGACCAAAATCTGGTAACATCACATCACTGATCTAGATCGAGTCTTTCAACGGCTTCATCATTATAATTTGAAAATGAACCCTCTCAAATATGCATTCGGCGTATCATCGGGACCATTCCTTCGATTCATTATCCGATGTAGGGGAATCGAAGTAGATCCTAAGAAAATCACAGCCATAGTTGAAATGGAAGCACCATAAAATATCTCTGAACTTAAGAGATTACAAGGAAGACTTGCATATATCCGAAGGTTCATTTCAAATATTTCTAGATGATGCTAGCCTTTTTCATGCTTAATGAAGAAGAGAGTTCTTTTCGTATGGGACCAAGCCTATCAAAATGCTTTTGACAGTATTAATCAATACATACTGAATCCACTAGTACTCATGAGCTTAGCTCCAAATAGGCCATTGCTTTTATACATGGCAGCTATGGAATCATCTCTTGGGGCATTGTTGGCCTAACACAATGAGGAAGGCAAGGAGCATGCTCTATATTACCTCAACAGAATGATGGTTGGGGCTGAACTAAATTACTCTCTCATTGAAACGATCTGTTTGGCTTTGATTTTCGCACTACAAAAGCTGAGACACTATCTCCTTACCATGACTATACACCTTATCTCAAGGGCCGACCCATTAAAGTATATTATGAGTTGCCCCTCAGTGCAAGGGCGTATTTCCAAATGGATTGTCCTTCTCTTAGAATTTGATATCCACTATGTTCTACAGCGCGTAGTTAAAGGACAAGCGCTAGCGGATTTCTTAGCTGCACACCCAGTACTTGATAACTCACCCCTTCACTTGGACTTACCTAATAAGCATGTCATGCAAGTCCAGATAAAGAAAGACTAGGAAATGTTCTTTAATGGAGCATCCCAGGGCCCTTCTACTACCCCAGGGGACAACACAAACAAGTCTTCAGGGATCGGCATTGTCTTCATCACCCCGAATAATGGCATTATCATGCATTCCCTCACACTGACCGAGGGGCATTCAAATAATGAAATAGAGTATGAAGCACTCATCACAGGACTTAAACTGGCCTTAGAAATCCCTATAGACGACCTTATAGTCTATGGAGATTTAGAACTAGTCATTTGACAGATGAACAATCTTTACCATATCAAAAAAGCCAAGCTTAACACCTTACTTTCAAAGGGCTAAAGACTTGGCCAAGTTGTTTAGACACTTGCAGATACAACATGTTAGAAGAGACCATAACAGGAAAGCCGATGCACTCTCCAGCTTAGTGACATCTCTTACACACCCATAGGATGATTACTTAGTCGTCCACATAGGGGAAAGGAGGGCCGTCTCCCCATTTTCCGCAGAGGAAGATGTCTCCCTTGTCTGCAATGCAAACTTGCAAGAAGGTGATCTACAAGACATGGGTGGCAAACCAACATCGGAAGAGGAAGATTGGCGTGAACCCCTAATTCAACATCTCATTGATAAAAGAGAGCCATCTGACCCCGTCAAATGTGTTGAAATGAGATGACGCGCCCCACGGTTTACACTACAAGACAACTAACTATATAGGTGATCACTTGATGGCATATTGTTGCGTTGTCTATCAACTGATGAGGTCAGCACTATAATGAATGAAGTACATGCCGGTGTCTATGGAAAACATCAAAGTGGCCCTAAACTCCAATACCAGCTTAAAAGACTTGGCTACTATTAGCCAATAATGGTGACTAATTGTATCAAATATGCCAAGAGATGTCGTGTTTACCAATTACATAGTGATTACAGCCACGTGCCCGCCTAACCGCTACATACCACTTCTTGTTCATGGCCATTTTCAAAATGGGGAATGGATATAGTGGGAACCATTACTCCGATCTCTACAAAAGGGCACTGCTTTATTCCCACTGCCACATATTACCTCTCCAAGTGGGCTGAGGCTATTGCCTTGAGAGAAATTAAAGCTTCTAACATCATCTGGTTTGTCAAAGTCCACCTAATATATAGGTTTGGAGTCCCTAATCATGTAATTACAGACAATGGGCAGCCATTCGTGAGTTCACCCCTGTACCAACTTATGACAAAATAAAATATCAACTTGGAGCACTCTTCCAGATACTACCCTCAAGCTAACAGTCGAGCGGAAGCTTTCAATAAAATTCTCTGCGAGATCATTACGAAGATTGTGGCTAGGCACAAGAAGGATTGGCATGAATTACTGCTAGAGGCACTCTGGGCATATCGTACTACCTTTCATACACCTACACAAGTGAGTCCATACTCCCTTATGTTTGGCACAGAGGTAGTCTTACCAGTTGAAATCCAAGTCCCGTCACTAAGGGTTGCAATACAAGATGGCTTGACAGATGCTAAAACTGTAAAAATTTACCTTTCCGAACTCTAAGCTTGATGAATCCAAACTTGCTGCACAACAACAATTGAAATTATATCAAGCACGTATGGCAAGGGCTTACAACAAAAAAGTTAAGCTTCGCTCCTTTACCAAAAGAGAGCTCATCCTTCTTGCAAGATTGCCATTTGATCCCACAAGAAGAAAAGAGGGTAAATTCGCCTCTAAATGGGATGGTCCTTATGCCATCGAGAAAGCCTATCCTAACGGAGCATATTTTCTTCATGATGTGGAAGGCAACTAAATCCTCCTAGTTACTAACCCTAGATTCTTAAAGAAATATTACCCTTAAAACGACCCATGAGGGTCCTCAAGAGATTACATTGGTTTGATCCTATCATATACATGTATGTAGGTAGTTCGGGTTTCTATCTCCCCTGGATGCAACCACACCTCTCCAAAAAAGAACTCTGCCAATCTCATTAAAAACCAGCAATGGTAATGGGATGCAAAAAGTCGGCAACCCCCAGTTTTAGGTTAAGGGATCCTAAGGGTAAAAAAGGGAAACATATGTTTTATGCGTGATAGAAAGGGCATGGCGAAAATCCGTATGGGCACCATGAGTAAAACAATCCATTCATGGCAAGACTAAATTCTCGCCGATCACATTGAAAACTAGCAATGACAATGGAATGCAAAAATTAAGGGAACCCTAATCCTAGTGGGCAACCATTAGGGGCAAAAAATGGACAAAATACTCAAAATCCCATAATTGAATTATAATTGGGCTTGATCCTGTTCCAGGGTATATTGGCAGTCTGCCATAACATGACAGGGGTAGCCCCATCATCACCCACTCCACTATCTCTCTTTGAGAACTATATCATTCCGTTCTATAACTACATTATACATTTCTCAAAGGGGGGAAGGGAAAAATATAACTCGCAAAAGTCTAGAAGGAATATAAATTTTCACTCAATTTTCACAAAATTAAAGGCACACAGATATGGATGAAAAATTAATTTTTTTTATTAATATAAGATGCTGCTACAACAAAGGACATTCTGCCTTATCCCCTACATTCTTAGTCTCTTGCTGAGTCAAGGCTACTAAAACCTAGGAGTTTGGCATGCAACAAAGGCAACACTTCTGCATTCACCTTTAGAACGTTGTTCACCACATTAACATCTGACTGTGCTGCGTTTAGGTTATAAATAGCCTCTTTAGAGACCCCATCGCATTGGTCCATCTCTTGGCTCATCAATTCGCCCAAACAACAGTCCACCATATAAATGGTTCGACGAATAGAATTGCCCACATGATCGATGAACCACTTGCAAGATTCCAGACTGTTCATAACTCTATTGAAGGGCTCCTTCAACCCCTCCATTTGTGCCATCAATTCGTTGGCATCCCTCACTAGTGGTATGATCTCGCCTAACACCCGGGTCTGCTGTGTAGTTAGGTCTGCCATTTTGATCTCCTCCTCTTGAAGGCATAGGCAAACGTCATGTTTTGACTCTTTTAAAACCTTGATGTCCTTTACCTCATAAAGTTTAGACAAAGCATCAAGAAGACACATCACTATGCCCCTGAACTCGAAATTGTACACATAGGCCTCTATGCGGTCTAGTGCATCCAAGATTTCTTGATGAACAAAAGGAACATCTGCCTCAAAGGATAGGCCAACTAAATGCTTGATCAGTGCATCACGCTCGTGATGGGCCTTAGTGACTTGTGCCTCTATCTCTTCAACTACAAGTGTCCTTATTACATCTACAAAAGAAATTAGTAGCATCAGACCATGAGAACTAAAAAGACAGAGCATAGAATGAACAAGGGACTTAAAGAGTACTGCGGTCAAATAAAGGCTTGGCACCATCCCTCTCGGTCGAGGAGGATCCATCTCGCTTCACGGGCGATCCGGACAGTTCTCCAATTTCAGGAACACTGACAACTTTTCTCTTAGGAGTCATGTCTACTACACAAGAATAAAGAAATGACGGATTCATCTTGTTGCGATGGTCCAAATTCAGCCAACGCTACTTAAGTACCAATTGCAAAGTGACGGTCCGACATCATTGGTAGGAGGACCACGCTAACGCTGCTTTAGGGATATATATATATATATATATATATATATATATATGTATAAGGCACGATACCTAAAAAGGCACACATGATTGCGACTTTTGATCTTTGACTCTTATAAAGTCAACCATATTCGGCTCCCATAATGCCAAGGAACAATCACACTTGACTGTCAAAGTCAGCCTATTTCGACTCTCATAATGTCAAAAAATATATGCCCATGGCATCTACAGGTGACCCCATGATGTCAAAAGAACAGGACTCCTATAACATCCACCATATCTAACTCTTATAAAGTTAAATAACATGTGACTCTCAGAATGTCTACCAAATTTGACTCTCACAATGTCAAGCAAGCATGACTCTTATAATGTCAATTATATTCAACTCTTATAAAGTTAATCTTATTCAACTCTCACAACGTTGAGTAAAGAAAATGATTCAAAGAAAGAAGAGAGAAAGATAGGATAATAAAAGACAGAACACTATATTTTCTTTCATTTAATAAAAGTTCTTACATCCCCCATCACATAATTTTTGGAAGGCAAAAAGAAGGCATTTCCATAAATCCTCTTCTTCAATCAGGGAGGATAAGATTTGATCACCTCTCCTAACGAACTCTTCATGAAGATGATTTATGTTAAAAGAAATTATATAAATCCTTGATTCGAGAGCACTCCCCTTTATTGTTTGTGCTTCTCAGGTTGTTGTGAGAATCACGATTTGAGCTTGCACCTTCCTTAGTTCTTCTTGGGCATTGGCCAAGTCATTATCAATGCTGGTCACTGAATCGCATACTTAGTCTAGCTTCTCCATCAAGGTCATCCTCTCAACCTCTACAACGTCTAGATTAGTTTAGGCCTCAATATTGCTCCCGATACTTGCAAGTTCTAATGCTAGTATTGATTGTCTCATCAAAGACACAAAATACATCTCTACCCCTTGTCGAAATCCATCACTACCAATACCTCATCTCGTGTACTCGTAAGGCCAGGCGATGAAGGTGTTAAGGCAGCCATCAGCTCAAGCATCTCTTGACAAATCACGCGCACTAAGGCACTCTTGGAAGAATGCCTGATGGCACTCGCAATACTCATAATCTCGTCTGTATAAGTAAAAGAGAAGTGTTAGTAATGGTGTACCAGAATACGTCTTATAACAAGGGGAAAAGCTTACCATGTCCCATGAGGGGAATCTCTATAGAATCCTGTCTTGTAGGAAGCTCCTCCTTAGCAGCGGGATTGAAAATAAAAGAAGGATTCAGCACATGGGAATATATAAATGAACAACATGAATAATGTAGAGAGGGATAGCACATATGCATACCTTTTTCGGGGATTATGTCTTTCTAGAGATGAACCTCATCTGCTACCATTGTCTTAGGAAGATCTATGTCGGTTGTCAGTTCCTCTCAAATAAGGCCCTCTTCCTGAGTTGCCCCTGTAATCGATTCTCCACTAACTACAACATCATTCTCCTCAATAGGCGAAGGAGATGAAGCAATAAGGGCATCGTTAGCAGAGGTGACCATGGGCTCATTGACCTCATCAATGATCTTGTCTCGAGGTTTATTGGCCTCAGACAGGCTCTGTACTTCTAGTATCATTACATTAATAGAGTCAGAAGGGTCACCCATGACAAAGATTTCCTTACCAACAGCCTCGACTGCCTTATCACTCGCCTTAGTGGTTGTCGCAAGTGATCCATCAGGACCCTCCCCAATGTAGTCTGATCCATTGACTAGTGAAGCTCCTTCCTCGGAGCCATCAGTCCATCTTTGATCATCCTTCTCAAAGTCGTCATAATCCACCAGGTCCTCCATCTCGAACATGACCACATCCTGTAGGTTGTTAGGTGGGATCTGAAGGTCCATGAACCCCTTAGAGTCTTGCGAAGAGTTCACATCTGCTCCCTCGAAGTTCATGCCCAACACTGATTCAACCAGGTCTCTTTGTTCCTCAAGAGTGATGATAGGATGAGTCTTATCCATTGGCTTGGTCACCAAATCAGGCTCGGGGATGTGATATTCCTCTGCTTTGTTCACCTGAGGATGACTCTCATTGATGGCTGGTCTTTGCACCTCAAGGGGTGTTGGCTCAACTGACTCTTCTATAAAGACTTGCTAGCAAATAACCATGAGAATAAAGGAACTCAAAATGGTAAATACACTAAAGTCACAAGTATACCTGGACATGCTCTTCAACAGGTGTTGGTGAAGGAGCGTTCCATGGCTCTTGCTCAAAAGATGCATGAGAAGACCCACCAACTTCTCGAACACTTGAAGAGGCCCCTTTGCTGGTAATGTTTAGGGACTTAGCATCCTCGACTACACCTTTTCCCTTGAAAGGGACATAGAGCTCTTCCCTGGCCATCTCACATGATGCAACTAGGGTTTGCTGGACCTGAGCCACTACTTCTTCTACATTACTGGGCTCATCGCTAAAATGAACAGGCTAGTCTGTAGCAAGAGAACACTCGACTGCAAAATGAAATGCCTCATCTTCTCCCAGGCATTTCTCCATAGTCCCATGAGCAGACTGAGATGTAACAAAGAGTAAGCTCGTTCCCGTGGCTGCCAACTCCTTCCTGATATTCTCTATAAAATTGGGGAGCGAGTCACGAGTCACTGAAGAAATGTCTTGGTTGACAGGAATATATGCTTGAAGTTCCCTTGTGATACCAGTCACCTTCTTGAAGACGTAATCCAGAAAATGACCCTCTAAGTCATAACCGTTCATGGTAACAACTAAATCTTACACAGTCACCCCACACTACCACAAGGCCACTAGCTCTCATCCAATCTCGCTACAAACACCATACAATTGGTGATGGGAGGCACAACACTGAATATTCGATGGCCCCCTCAGTCTTCTAAACACTTCAGGTCTAGCAGGAGCAGTATCTTGATCTATAAAACCCTCTGGTTCAACCCTCCTTTGACTAGAAACACAAGAGAGATGGTTAAAAGGCTGCACTAGGCCTTGCTCTTACATCACTACCAATATACTGGCTAGTTGCCTCCGTTCCTCGGGAGTTTTTCCCCTTGATACAAATTCTTTAATAGAAGGTACTTCATGTTGTGTTGCCTCTGCTGTTGTTTTCTGAGGCTCTTTGATGGGATAACCCTCGATATCTTTAAAGTCAACTTCATGAATGGGAGGCATACGTTTAGGCTATCTTGCCTGGTCAAGAGATGGGATACGTTGGGGTTTTCTCCTATGGGATTTTCTTCTTACACTTCTCTTCGTCTTTGGTTTATGCGGATGTTCTTTTTCTTCTTCCTCTTCTTCAGTAGCTAAGGGAGATGGTGGAATTACCTCCATATCTTCCTGATGGCATCTTGGCCGCTTATTAGATCTCTTCGGCCATTGGATGACTAACATTTTCTCAGCTAAAGTTTTATTCCAAGACTTGTCAGCCATTATTATGGTACCCTGACCATCATCAAAGATGACACGGGAATTATTCCAGTCCTCGTTGTATCTCACAACTGAAAAGAATGAGTTATACCACCACTTGGCATAACAATAGTTAAGCTAAAGGTTGTCTTGCTCAGCCATTTCTTTCAGAATGACTGCCGGCTACCTGTGCTTGACCTCACAAAGAATAAATAGGCCTCTTGAATCCTCTCTAGGGTGGTTGCTTTACCCACTGTCTTTATGCGAATAGGGAGAGAGACCAATCCCTAGAAATAGGAGAATTGATGAACAAATATGTGAGGGTTGTAGACCTCAACATGGAGATGATTGTCCCTCTTCCATGCTAATTCACCACTCCTAAGAGAGCAGAAGTATGCCCAAGCTTCTCCTGATAACGACCCATCATCAAGTAGGGTCTGATTGTCGAATAAGTGATTTGGGATGAGAACGAGCTTCTAAGTAAAATGAAACAATGCACTAGGGTGTAACACCATTTCTGCCCACCGATTCTTTAAGGTATTGACATTGGAAATCCTACGAAGATCTTTCTCTCCTCTTTGATAAATGGAAGGGAAGTGAAGCCCCAACCATGCACAGAAGTATTAAAGGGGAAGGTTTACCAACTTCTTCCCGATCCGGCCTTCTCAGAAACCCACTTCCATGATGTCCCATAAGCCACTGTAAAGGTAGCAAAGGCTAGAGACCACCAGGTTCATGCGAATCTTGTCAGCAAGGTTAGTGGTAGCGATGAACACATCGAGATGAATACAGTCACCCGTGTTGTTAGGGAGAACCCATCCACTCAAAAAAGCCACATAGACTCCGGCCAAGAATGTAGGGCCATCAAGATCAACTCTTCGCTGAACGTTATTCTTGGTCCATGGTAAGGGTCAAGAGGCAAATGGCTTATGGCAATGAATTCCCATAGCAAGATCCCTAGCTAGCCATATTAACATACGAAACTGTTGGTGTTAGGGCACCATCTGGAGATTGCCTTTGCTACCATTACGTGATGTAAATTGAAGTTGCTGATAGAATAAATGTAATGCCTCTACCATCCCAATAATGTCTATGTCCATGCAATAATTGTCGAGGCAGTGCTCCATAAGAGCTTCCCACTTTCTTCCTCCAATGGAGAAGGACGAAGATCCTCTATAGAGTTGGCCGACCCATGCCGCCTATCCCAAGCGAATTAGACTCCTAAAATCACTGGTAGTTAAGTCTTTAAGGGTGTGGACGTGGGGGGCCCACTTCGGCTTGCTCAGGGGGCATGTGGGCCAACTCCTTTTTATACAAGGGTTAGACTTTGCTTGGAGTTACCACCTACTCGGGGTTTAACCAACAGAGTTGGACGTCGGTTCTCCTCTTTGGGAAAGAGGAGAAGTCTAGACCCGAAGGTCTAAGGTTTAACTCTTATTATTGGTCTGTGTTCTTGAGATTAATGGTAAATTATTTGGTTGCACTTGGAAAAGGTGTTAGGCACCCCAAATACCCACCTTTTTAGGGCGGCTTCTCCCATTCATACAAGTTTTAGTCTTATGTTAATGTCCATATTTTGTTAATGTTGAATTGGAAGCTTGTTGGATTTTTTTTTAAGCTTAACATCTAATTTTACTCTCAATGCTTGAATTTAATTCAGGGTGAAAATCAGGCGTTGGCTTATGAACAGTCTAGAAACTATCTTTTATTTTTTCCTATTCTAACTACAGGAGACCCCTCATGGGTTACGTCTTTAGAGTGATGGTGGACCATTCTAAATGGCTTACTAGTTAGTTCCTTAGGGTTAGGTGTTAACCTTAATGGAAGGGAGAGGAAAGGGATGGAAGTGTTTTTTTCTGTCTCATAGGCTTAACGCCTATTTTTCATCTCAACGCTTGATTTTCCAATGCCTAAATTTTAATTTAGGGTGAAAATCAAGCGTTGGGAGAACTGATCATATTAGTACCTTGGTGCAATCGTTTGGGAGGGTTTGGTGGGTCTCAGCATTGTGGGACCCATGGTTTGGGTTAAGGGAAGTTTCCTAGGGTTACATTGGGTAACCCTTGAGGTCCTAGATGTAGGCCACGTGGAGATATAATCTCCAAAAGTAGGCCATATGATCATCTGTTACAGGCCTAATGCCTGTTTTTTGGTTTGACACCTAAATTTTCAATAGTTGAATTTTAATTTAGGGGAAAATCAAGCATTGGGTTTAAACCAACAACCAATTTAGGGTTTTGGGCCACCAAAGTGAGGCCTAGAAGGGTAGGGTCTCTCTTGGGTCCATGCACTGACTCTAGGGTCGACTTACACTTAGCTAAATTTTAGAAAACATGATTTTTTAAACCCAGGCTTAACGCCTAAAAGTCACTCCAATGCATAAATTTAAATTCAGGCATTATGACAGAAATAAGGGCCCACAGAGGTCATATGCACAGGATTGAACTTCAGAGGCTAATTTGGCTGTAGGACAGGATTAGAGAAGAATTAGGGCTCCCTGGGGTGGGTCCCAAATCTCAATGCCTGATTTTTCTCTTGATGCTTGTTTGTTCAATGTCTAATTTTTAATTCCTTAAA
>JAOXJP010157363.1:0-12972 GCA_025762735.1 Platanus orientalis
TTCATCAAGACTAAACAACCATGTGTGATTTTCATGGCTCCACCTGCAGCTAAATACCTGTAACCCCTAGAGTCCAACCGGCCTAAAGATATTAAATTCCTTCTCATCTCTAGGACATATGTCACATCATTCAAAATACAAATCACTCCATCAAACATCTTGTTCTTCACTGTCCCAACGCCCGTGACATCACAAGTAGACCCGTCACCCAAAGAAACAAAACCTGTCTTTTTTTTTTCTTAAAACGTATCAAAATATTCTTTGCTAGAACAAATATGAACAAGACAACCTGAATTTAATATTTGTTTATCATGAGAAAATGTGTCTATACCTTTAGAGATTGTGGGAACATCTATAATGTACTCCTTCTATTCTTCTGCTAACGTTTTACAAAGACTATCACATTTCTTTTTGTCAGCATGCTCTGAATAATCCCTCATCATGTGGCCATATTCTTTGCAATGAAATTACCACATCTTGCCATTTTTTTTAGACTTGAATCTCAATTGGCATTTATCACTTACAGAATCTTTTTGCTTTGTTCTTCTTCCCACAAATAGACCTTATGCCTGTCCCTCACCCTCTTCTTTAAATACCTTCTTCTTTAATTTTCTAGAATGCAAGGATGTCTTAACATCCTCCATGGAGATGGTATCCTTTCCATCAAGTAAGGTCGTAACAAAGTGTTAATATAAGGCAGGTAAATAACACAAAACAATGATAGTTTGATCATCATCATTAATCTTAATATTAATGTTTTTCAAATCCATAATGATTTTATTGAATTTGTTCAGATGCATTTTCAGAAACATACATTCTCTTATTTTCAATGTATAGAGGTATTGTTTCAAATACAATCTGTTTGCGAGATACTTGGTCATGTACAGACTTTCCAATTTAAGCCACAGCCCAGCCTCTCAAACTCTTCTTCTACAACCTCTCGCAACACCTCATCGGTCAAACACAACTAAATCGCACGGAGTGGCTTGAGGTCAAATTCATCCATTTCGTCTTCTGACATTATCACATGAAATTTTTTTCTTTTCCATCAAAGTTTTGGCTAGTCTTTATTGAACCAACAACACACGCGATTTTCCCGCGTCATTGATTAAAACTATTATGCCCATCGAATTTCTCTACTTCATACCTTATAGCCATATCGAAATACCCCAATCACAACCTAAGGCTTTGATACCAATTGTTGTGCAGTAAATCAAGATTTGAATTGTACATAACAAATAATAAAATAAAAAATTAATGCAACTAACAAATACACACAAAATACAAAATGATTTAACGTGGTTTGGTTTAAAGCCTACACCCACAGGCAAATATGATCAAGAGAGATTTCACTATAAAAACACTAGAGATTACAAGAGGTTGCCTTCTTTAAGAAAAGAAACCCTAAAAATTCCACATGTTAAAACTAACTTTCAACGTAAGGTTTAAAAAACCCTAAATAACCAAGTTTCCAAAACGGACATGATTGTCATACCGTGTCAAATCAAGACACTTGTAAACGTGTCAATTCAAGACACTTGCAAAATGAGTCATATACTTTAAGTCACCACCTCAACACTTATGATCATTATCCCATATGTGGTAATAGAGAACTTCTTTTTTGGAAAAGTATTAATAGAGAACTTTTGTTGGGACAGTTTACCGATAGACATATATGTAATCATTTAATGGCTCATCATCTATGACTCATGAAGTTTTGTTTAGCAACCCTAATAGGCTCTCTTTTACATCAAGGAGGATACGACAAGTTGCAAAGAAAATTTAAAATTAAGTAAGAATAGGGAAACACTCAACTTGTAGTCAATTAACTTCATACCAACCAGTCCCAAACTCTCCGTAATCTTGGTTAAAAATACCTTTTTTCTCATTTTTAAAAAATTTTTTCACCGTGTGTCAGTAAGCTCCTTGATGCAAGAGAGGATGCGGGGTCTAATATATATATAAACAATTAAAAGAAAGAAAAGAGATACTATAAAGCGAACAAATAAATAAATAATTGATGACCATTGGAAAAAGATTAGATACGGAAATCTGCTTTTCCTGATGTAATAGAATGGCATCAGGGGTGGACACATCAGCATTGAAAAGTGATAAACACCCCCAAAAAGTGAAAGTCACTTTTTGGCACTGATGTGTCAGCCCCTGATGTCATTCTAATACATCCGGAAAAGCAGATTTCCGTAACTATTCTGTGCCATTGTAACCAACAACACTTCTATGCAGCCGGTGGCAACGAGCCAAGGTAAGTCAAGCTTTTCCCATGTCAGCTTGGGCTCGTCACGTGAAGGTCCCTTATGAATAAACAAGGTCCGAACAGCATAAGGGTGGATACAGCAGCCCCAAAAAGTATAAAGCACCCTTGGAAAAAGTATAAATCATTTTTCTGCATTGATGTGTTTGTCCCTAACACCATTCGGACCTTGTTTGTATGGGAAGGGTTCATACCAAATTCCAACCGGAAGGTAAAGTTCAGGCTTGTGATAAATCTGAATTGTTGAGCCTCGTAAAAGAGGACTCGATACGGCTCACCAGCCCGGAAAATAAAAAAAAGGTTCTACAGTCTAATGGACCATTAATTTAATTTGTCGTTTTATATACCAAGCTTAGGCTCGCTTAGAAAACAAGCTCAAGTCCAGACTCAGACTGGGCTCGATGAGCTTAAAATGAGTCTCAGGTTCAAGCCATGTTGAGCCGATTTTCTAATAAGCAATTTACAGCTTTAAGCAAAAAAGTTTTATAGTTTCATCTCTTACCTTGATCTTCACTGTCTCAGAGCAACTGTGTGTCGATCTGAAATACGCCTCTGGGCACCTCTCCTCTATCCCATACTCCCTACAGAAAGGCAACCAATGGCTCGCAAACTTTGCACCCTCCATGAAAGCAAAGAGTGTAAGCTCCGAGCCTCCATCGTCCGACACATAGACCGACACCTTCTCCGTCGGATAATCGTACGCCATCACCGATAAAGCTGTGTTCACAACGTTCATCGGAGGCTCCTTGTATGGGTCAGCAGTGCAAATAAACACGTCCAATGCCGGAAACTCGCTCTCTCCAACAACCCGACTGAGGTTCTCCGGGAACTCCCGGCCACGAGCCGGGCACATCCGGAAGGACTGCGTGTTGGCCCACATGAAGGCCAGAACGGCATCTGAAACCAGAAAAGCTAGGGAGAGGGAGAAGGAGGTGAAGGTGGTGGAGTGGAGGAGGGTGATTGAATGGTGATAGAACAGACTTAAGATGGCACACGAGTAAACTAGTGCGAACAAACGGTTTAGACCCGTGCGACGTAGGACCTCAAGCGTGTGAAGAGGAGGAGAGGTAGGTTTGCCGGTGCTCTGGCATAGTCTTCCCATTTTGTAACTAGTTCTTCTACCACTTTAAGTGTATCCACAGATGAAGGAGGAAGGAGAGAGGGTCTTACTTATAGGATCTTGAAGGATAAATACACGTGTGCATCAGTTCTATATCACAAACACGTGTGAATATTCAGTCTTAACTTATCATATCTTCATTCAAAACTTAAACAACGATTACAGAGATGGAGCCTTAGGTTTGAAATTGAAACCTTGATCTTACGTTTGTGTCATATTTGGGCTTACCCTGGCTCATCCCATTATCCCAAGGCCTAAAGGCTTGATGCTAAGGCCCAGACACTCGAATATAGCACCTGATTTGGGTGCGACCCCCAAATCCTTAGGGGATATATAAAGTTTTTATATACAATTTCTTTATAGAAATATGTATTTTAAAAAAAAAATTATATAAATATAGAGTTTATATGTATATATATATATATATTGTGTTTATAAAATTTTATAAAAAGGTGGGGCCCTGGTGACAACGGACAGTAAGCAGAATACAAAAAAGCCCACCACTCCAATAATGCACCTTTCTTATCAAACAAGAAAAACATTCCTCCCACAATTCCCAATTTGGGTCCATTGGTTCGGGTCTTACACTCTAAAGTCATACCACGTGGTCTATGTCATCTCAAATTTATCAATAAGAGACAATGATCCACAGTTTTGCTCTTAACATTTAATTATGATCAGAAGGTGGTTCTCCTGGTCTGCTTTAGGTGGGCCACTTTGATCGGATGGTTATAATCATCTGATCTACTGTGTTATGGTGGATTACTTGGATTGTCATGCTTCTTAGGTGTCCAACCATTATAGACCCATAGAAACCTTTGAAAAGATTGGATTCTTAAAAATCATATAAAAGAGAATTGGTATATGAAGAACCACACAGAAAAGACCGTCGATTGATTAATGTATTTGTTAGACCCATAGAAGAGAATTACTTGTCAGCAAACTATTATTTTATAGACCATATAACCTTGGAAAAGATTGGAGACTTGAAAAACCATATTATAATCTATCAAAGGAAAATATCTAAAGAGATCCACAGACATAAGATTGCTGTTTGACTAATGTATTTCTTAAATCTATGGAATCATTGAAGGCAACAAATCATTATCCAAAGTTGCCAACTATTTCTATAATCTTGTTTTATCGTTCCATTATATGTAGGGCCATGTCTATTGGTAAATTGTAAGCAGTTATGTCTTTCCTCACTATTTCGATCTTAGACAATATATATATATATATATATATATATATATATATATATATATATTTATTTATTTATTTATTTATCATTTTAACACCTTGTGCTTGCAAACTAATGGTTCTGTCAAACATGGTTGAATCATCTTAGTTGAATTCTCCTTATCAACCATTGGTATTACTCCTGAGCATCCTTGAATGTAGTAATTGCTTAGTTTATCCTTTCAAGTATTGTCATTAATTCATCTCAAGTGAAAGCTTCTATTAACCAATTGATCAATTCAAATATTGATTGGTCAACAGGTGCCATTGGTCATGAAAGATGACAATCAATAATCCATTAGATTTCGGCTCATTGTACCATGTTTCTCCAAATTTTACAAATTTAAAAAGCTAGGGGTTAATGTTTACACCCAAATTTGATCAACAAGAAAGGACATATGGCTAGGGCTGCAAGCGGACCGGATTCGGAATGGATATGAACATATCCGCTTCCATATCTTATTCTAACAGATATTATAAAACTATATCGTATCCTAACCGCTTAAATAATTCGGATTTCGGAACAGATTCGGATATCCCAAAAAAAAAAAAAAAAAGCAATTCCATATTTGTTGTCACCATCACCAATGCAGCCTTCCTTAACCTATGTCTATCCTCATCAAAATCTCTGATGCCGTATGCCCTAGTAACGATGTCAAACGAAGAAAAACACCATCTCTTCTCCCATGTGATGGTTGTGAACTTTTGTCGCTGCGACATAGTTGTTGCACCTGTGGATGCCACCATGGACTAAGATAGAACAATTATGAAGTAAAGAGTTTATATATATTTATGGGTTTTAGTTATTAGGCTATTTAAGATTGTTGATTAGTTTTAAATCCTACATTCTATTCTCTATATTGTTATATTTTAACGAAACGGATATTTAATGGAACATAACAATATATATTCGTATCCTATCCGTTTATAACGGATATTTTTATAAACAGACTAAATAAGCTTATTTAGGATCCGATGCGGATCGGAACACGGTAATTTTTCGGATAACTTGCAACCTTACATATATATGGCGATGAAAGCAATTAAAATGATTTGTTTTTAAAAAATGTGTGGAGTGTGGCTACAAAGAATGGATAAACATCATCTACAAATGGGATGACTTCTTCCATGCGGCTAATAGAAGGAAATCAGTTATACCACTAGTTTACCAACTAACAACAAAGATGAAAGAGGGAAATGTGAAAAAACCTAATTGCTTCAAGGCTTGTACAAATTATGGAATAACTACATAGAGGAAAGGACCTCCTCCAACAACAATATCAATCTCTAACAATCAAATCAAATATTACTTTGCGCAAGCCAATGTATTTTGTTTAGCTCGTCCTATTGTTAGATTTTAATTTTATTTTTAGTCCTATATTGTTAAGCACGCGTTCATTTTGTATGTTTTGTACTTGGACTGCTTAAACCCAATGCATGATTGTGTTTGTAAGTATTTCTTTTGTTAACAAAATATTTCAATTTCAACATTCTTTTCCTATTAATTCAGTATTTATGCTAGTTGTTAATTATATTATACTTCCATTACTTTCAACTTGTGAAATTTTGGTTTTAAAAGTCTTTTTATAGAAGGCAGAAAAAACTCATTTTGAAGGACAAATCCCCTGTTTGAACCAATTTGATGATTGAATAAATGGCTAAAAAAATTCATTTTTCTGACACTTTGTTTAATTTGGACCCTAAGGTCTTAGTAAAATTTGAAAATTGGGTCATGTGGCATTAACACGCTCTTGTACCAAATTTCCAACCAACACATAGAAAATAAAGTTGCTAAGTAGTTTATTCTACTATGAATGTTTAGTGAAGCACATACTATCTATCAAAATATTCTCTTAATCTTCAATTCCCTCCACCAAGTTAAGTGTTAGTAATTACTTACCAAAAAAAAACTTAAAAATTGTAACCAATAGATTACTTTATTGGCTGATAATTTGTACCAAATATGTTAAGTGCTATGATTTACAATTACAAATGCTCTCCTATTACCTTAGACACCAAGTTAGGCAAAGAGATTGATTTTAGTTTTCTATTAACCACCAAGTGTGAATCAGGCGATTTGGTGGGAAAGGGTTAATTCCTTAAATGGGTTCTTTCTGCCTTTTAATTAGAGACTTTATATGTCAAAAAATGCAATAATGTTATATAAATAATAAAAAATAAGAATATAATTATATATATATATATATATATATATATATATAATTGTGATAATTTAATCAATATATACATATAATAAACTAAATTTAAAGGATTATTGAGCACTAAGAAAATTGTAATCATGAGTTATAAATATCCTACCATAATGTTGACACTTTATATATTTTTTATACTATTGATGACGAGATCTTTGGTGTTCCAAAAGCTATTGATAAAAATCATTGACAAATACTTTTGGTGTTCTTTACACTATTGATGGAAAGATCTTTCATGTGGTCATTGATGCTGATTTTTAGTGTTTTCTACAACATTGAAAAGAGACCTTTTTATGTGGTTATTGATGATAAGTTTTGATGTTCTCTACACCATTGATAAGAGACATTTCATGTAGTCATTGATGATGGATTTTGGTGTTTTTTACACCATTGATGAGAGATCTATCATGTGGTTATTGATTGAGACTTTTGGTATTCTCTACATTATTGATTGAGACTTTTCATATGGTCATTGATGATGATTTTTAGTGTTCTCTATACCATTGATGAGAGACATTTTATGTTGTCATTGATGATGACTTTTGGTGTTCTTCACATCATTGATGAGAGACCTTTCATGTGGTCATTGATTGAGACTTTTAGTGTTCTCTACACTATTGATGAGAGACTCTTCATATAGTCATTGATGGAGACTTTTGGTGTTCTCTACACCATTGATATGATATCTTTTATGTAGTCATTGATGGGATGACCACAGAGTTACTTATAAAAAGATAGATCACAACTCTAGTTAATTATACTTGAGTATTCCATCAAGACTTTAAGATTTTGTGGAGGAGATAATAGAAACCATTTTTCAAGGTATTCCAAATGTTGTATTATAATGTCTTGAAAATCATCCTCCTAGAAAAACATGATAAAATGTATGAAAAGATCATTTCAATGGTTTTTTAAGGTTCCTTAAGAATATTTTCATCTATATTTTCTATTTATTTATTTATTTTTATATCTTTATATTATACCAAAGATTTTGTGAATTTTAGTTTCATATTTTAATATGTGGTATCAGAGCCATGGTTGCTTGTATAACATGTTGGTGTTTTATAAATAAATAAATAAATTTTTATAAATTGATCTTGTAATTATTGTGATAAAATGATGTCTTTAACATTTTACATGTTTTTTTTGTCAAATTTCTTAAATGTTTATGTCTCAATGTATTGTGATTGATTTGATTTTTATTAGATTCTTTAAAATTGTTAAAAAAAATAAACTTCATATTTTCTTGATTCTAGTGAATTGTTATAGCTATAATTAATATGGATTTTTTTGTTTGATTTTTACATTATTGTTTGCAACATGTATTATGCATTTTTTCATATTTTGATATACATTTGCAAAATTAGATTACACGCAAAATATTTTAATATTTGGTTTTAAAGTAAAAAATAAAAATAAAAAACTATTATTGGATTGATAGGATAATATAATTGTTACTTATATTTAAAACAATAAAGACCTTGCATATAAGTAACAATCTTGACGTTTGATATTATTTTGTTTACTACTTTTATACAAACAACAATAACCTTGTATAGAATTAATATTCTTAATGTTTGATATTATCATGTTTATTATTTTTATACATAAATGAGCACTTGTATAGAATTAACTTGATATATTTGCAGTCAAATATTTGGTGTACGTAAACTACTAACACATTGTAATTTTATTCCAAATGATTCATTACAATGATGCATTAGGTTGTTGACAATTGTATATAATGCATAAGACAATATAACTGATTTTCATGTTGTAATTCTATCATGAAGGATATATTACAATGATGCACTAGGATCTTGATAATTGTAAATAATACATGAAATAATATAACCGATTTGCATGTTGTGATTTTGTTCTGAAGGATATATAACGATGGTGTGCTAGGTTCTCAATAATTATATATAATACATGAAATAATGTAACTAATTTGCACTTTGTAATTTTATCTCAAATGATATATTACAATGGTGTGCTAGATTATTGACAATTGTATATGGTGCATAAGACAGGGTAACCGACTTCTACGTTGTAAAACTATTTTGAATGATATATTATAATAGTGTGTCAAATTCTTGTCATGATGAATTCAAATCTAATTGTATTCAAATTTATTCATTAATATTATTTGGTTCATGTATTATAGAATAAATATATACTATTAATACAAATCCTAATGCATCTAAAATTGTAATGCAATTTAATAGTATTAAACCATTGAATGGGTCTAACTTTGTTAAATGAAAAGATAATGTGAACTATCCCAATATATATATTGATCTTGACCTTACTTTAAGGTAGGATAACCTAATTTAACTTACTAATAATAGTCAACTTAAGAGATTGAAAAAATCAAATCAAATGAGTCTGAAGATCATTAAATAATTGATCTCTAAATTGATATGTCGTATTATTTCTAACCATGAAAATGGTAGAAGTAACTTGACAACAATTAGTGATAAGTTTGTTTGCCCAAAACAAAAACTGAGATTTGCACTATCTTATAAAAATTCATAAACCTCAAGTAACAAAGTCAATGGAATGTTTGTGAATATATCCTTGAAATGAGTAATTCATCTAGAAAGGTTATGATGCTGGAATTTAATGTTAAGGAAGACTATTTTATTGCCATGATCCTTAACTCGATACCCACTCAATTTAGAGCAAAGTTGATGGGGGTATCACGGTGGATCATGAAGGCACATGATGGTTGAATACAACTCATGGCCACTTCAAGAGGTCTCAATGAACTCCAATGACTTCCAGCCATAAAGGCAGGTTATGAAGACCAATGAACATTGGAAATAAAGTGGGAAGATGAAGCATTCATTGGTTTGTGTTAGCTTGCTTCGTTACTAATGAGTTGTAATGAATTATAGCCTTAGCAATGTACTAAAAAAAATTTCTGCTCTCATAATGAGATATGGTTTTTTTAGCTCATGTTTATTTGTGGATGCTCTTTGTGTTAGCTCCCGTTTTTCATGGACGCTCTTGAATGTATGCTTGCACTGTGAGATGCAGCTCTTTCTGTTTCTTTTAATGGATCTTTGTCCATTCTAGCTGAAGAGTTTCTTTTCTTCAATCTGGGTATGGTGTTGGGAGTTAATGTTAAGGAAGACTCTCTTATTGTCATGATCCTTAACTCGCTACCTAAGGTAGAGCAAAGTTGATGGGGATATCACGGTGGATCATGAAGACATGTGATGGTCGAACCTAGCTCATGACCACTTAAGGAGGTCTCAATGAACTTCAATGGCTTCCAGTCACAAAGGTAGGTTTTGAGTTTTGAAGACCAATGGATACTAGAAATAAAGTGGGAAGACAAAACATTCATTAGTTTGTGTTAGCTTTCTTTATTACTATTGAGTTGTAATGAATTCTAGCCTTAGCAATGTACTAAACAAATGTCTACTCTTCTAATGAGATGTAGTTTTTTTAGCTCCCGTTTGTTCATGGATGCTCTTTGTGTAACTCCCATTTTTCGTGGATACTCTCAAATCTTTGATCTCACTATGAGATTCAGCTTTCTATTTCTTCTAATGAATCTCTGTCCATTTTAGCTGAAAAGTTTATTTTCTTCAATCTAGCTAGGTGTTGGTTTTGTTGTTAGTCTTGTGGGTGGTCTTTGGGCTTTCTCTAATATTTTGGATACAATTCTTTGTGTCTTTAATGAACTATTCGGAGTTTATTCTTTCAGAAAGTCCTCTAAGGATTTTTAGTGGAAGGGGCCTCGGGGAGGCAGTTGAGGAAGAAGACAATCGATTACAAGGAGAGTTTACCTTGAGTTCAACTTAGTGTTTTTTTCATAATTTAAGATCTCATCTTGCTTTTGTGACTATCACATAGTTCAGAAAGCATTGTTTTAGTAAAACTTTAAATGCTTATTTGGGAGTTTTGAATATGGTTTTGATTTTGGTGAAACTTTCTAGCAAGGCTATGCTAGATGACGGGAAGAGGTTCTCCCTCTACTTGTGTGTTGAATCTTTGATGCTTTTACTTAGTTAATGAAATTTTGCATCAAAATGCTTTTATGATAGCTTAATGATATGATTTTGGTTTTTCTTCTACTAATTTTGTTGTGTGTATACATGGACTAACAGAAATAATGATATCCATATAAAGACTAAGAATAGACACTTATGATCACAATCCATCATGTTATTTATAGGATTACAAATTATTAAAATCTATTGTCATTAGATGGATTTATACTTGTGATCATGGAAAGTGAAATACCTATTAGGTTATCCTACAAGGGGGTAAATAAGATATTAAAATTATTTTAGCCATTTTTTGAAATGTGATGGGACTGATTTTTACATCAATTTTAATCTTCTTAATTGTCCCAAGTGTGTGTATGTGTTTATTCAAGTATTTTAACAAATAGGTGATGGCAAGACTAGCAATAAACATAAAAATAAAGAGACAATCAATCACACACTTAATCCACAACAAGAAATTTATAGTAGTTCGGCACAATGGCCTACATCCACTTTTATAAAGCTCACCTCTGAGCTTAGATATATTTTATTTAGATTGCCCAATGCAACCTGGGTAAAAAAACATACAAAACCTACACTACTTGTCTTTGTTAAGCTATTCAAAACACTCGGTGTCTCCAGCGAGTGTGAACTACTTCCAGTGTTTCTAGTGGAAGTAAAGCAAGATAATAATAAGTATATATGAATACAAAAGAAATAAAATATTACCACAAGTTGGTTGATGTTGCTATTTGCATAATGTGGGAGTGCTCCTTGTAGAGTTAGTATGCCTTAGCTACCCATAAACTTCAAGCCCTTGGCTCTATTACTCATTGAGCTCAGCCAAGCATGGGTTTCCTCTTAGGAAGAGCTCACTAGAAGTTTTTTTCAATAGTAGAAGCTTGGTATTCAAGAGAGGAAAGTAAGATAGTGATCTTTAGAGACGATGCTAGTTATTTTGGCTCACAATAGTGAGAGGAAGTTGGTTTTCTCAAGGGAGGAAGCTCTCAATTAGGAAAAGTTTTTAACACTCTATAGCTTGCTTGAAATTCTTACCCTAAAGGGAAAAGTTCCCTTTTATAGAGGTGAGGAGCACCCATAACCGTTGGATTAAAATCTTTGAAAATGGATAACTCTTTAGTGCTATAGATTTTTGAAAAATGGGGTTTTAATTTCAAACTAACGTTTGAGGGAATAAAATTTTGTGATAGACAAAAATATCCCCACGATCGATCATGACTTGTGATCAAAGTGATTAATCATGGATCTCCTAATCAATCACGAATGTAGGCTTAGCCTGATTCAGCTCATGATCGGTCACAAGATCTGTGATCAATCACGACGTCAAGCACCCAGGTCGTGGTCCTTCTTGTGATTGATCACGGCTGATAAGGCAGAGATCTTAGGTGTCTCAAATTGAGACCTAATCTAGGTCGTGATCAATCACTTGATTCATGATCGATCAGGCCCTGATTTGTTGCACTTTGTTGAACCAGTGATTGGGTTGCTTTTTGAGCTAGTTTCACTTAGGTCTTTTATGGATTTTTCCAACCACACTTAGGTCCATATTTTGGTCAATGTATGATATGCAATGCATGTTTTATACCTTGAGTGGAATGGGAAAATCTGAGGTATCTCTTTCATTAAGCCTTTGGTCTACCATGTCTCATTGTCTTGAACTTGAGAACACATATGATACTTACAACATAAAGACCATTCACAAAGTTTGTCCATGGGATTGACATTATATACATTAACAAAAAGTTTAATGTCGATATAAGATATACTAACTACCATGATCCAATATGAGTTTATTTAATGGATCGAATTGTTGTAGGATATTGCTCACACACACACACACACACACACACACACACACACACATATATATATATATATATATATATATATATATATATACAATTAAGCAACATTGTCAGTGTTGCCTATACACCTTTGGCCTCAAAATGTTTCAGGAACACTGTTGTGCTACTGGGTACAATTCTAGACTATGTTTCCTAGTGGCATTGCAAGTTGCTTCACAAGCTTCTTAAAAGATGACTCAGCAAGATTCTAGTGGAATGTCACAGTTCTTTTCTCTGGGAAAAGATCAGGCCAATACAGGGT
>JAOXJP010157384.1:0-12971 GCA_025762735.1 Platanus orientalis
GCGGAATGGCAGAACAGGATTCATGTAGCCGACCCCAAATAGTTGGGATAAGGCTGTTTGTTGTTGTTGTTGTTGTTAGACGAAGGAAAGATAGGTCAGGAACAGAAAGTCCAAATCTGGTATCATGTAATCTTGTAAAGTCAGACAGAGATGAGAAGAAGCATAGCAAGAGGAAAAAACTTGGGAGGAAGAGAATTTACAGTGTCAGTTAAACATAAATGAAGAAAGTCAGCTTTTCCATTAATTAAGGGGTTACACTTTGTCACATCCTGGTACAATAGTCATAAATTAATAGTTTTATGTGGTACTTGTATTTAGTTTAGTCACTGTTTTTTTGCCCTTTATGTTGACTATTCTTGTTCTCTATATCCTAGTGAGCTTGTTTTAATAACTCTCTTATGCATTTTGGGTCATTAAATTATGGGTTAAAAGCCTATCTTTTATTTTTAATTTTTATTATTGTTATTGTTGTTGTTGTTGTTATTATTATTATTACTACTATTATTATTATTATTGTATCTCTTATCCAGAGTCTGTCATTCATCAGCTTCTGTCTATTAGAGATGAACTTTTTGAGACATTCCGGAGGAGACACAAAGGTGTGATGGAGCTTGAAGAAGTGCAGTTAACTGCGAATTCTCTCCACAGGTTAATTTCTATACTTATTACAAACATATGTATTCAATCCAGTATCATAATAGCTAATTGTGCAGAAATAATGTGGCTGGGTAATAATCAAATACAGGTATGAATTGCCATGCATTTGTTTTTTCTTATATTCATTTCAAACTGATATTCATGATGTATAAACTATCCAAAGTTCTTTATTATGTAGGTATGGAGTATCTCCTTGAACAGGCATTTTAAATCATTTATATGAAAACTAGTTTTCTATTTTTATGGTTATGATGTGAGAAGAGAAAGAATGATGATGAAGAAGGGATCTGTGAAGGTGAATAAAAAGAGAAGTAATGATTTATGAGGCTTCAATGAAATGTAATCTTATGCCTTTTCTCTTTAATCTTTATTAATTAGTGTGAAACAAGTACAGGCTAAAATGCTTTTAGTTGAGGGGTATAAGAATCAATCTATCAATCAACGGAGCATTATCTCAACTGTTTCTCCACTCTACTTGATCTAGGGACACATCTTAATTCAAAAGCACAAGTCGTCAAATCTTTCACCCTACCTTCCACTTTGTTGTCTTCCGCTTATTCTTTTAGAGCCTTAAACTTGCATCATTAGTCTTTGTTGTAAATGATCTGGACCATCTCAGTTGATCTTTTCTTATCTTGTTTCCTATTTGGCTACCCCTAAGTTCGCACAAATGCATTCATTTCTAATTTTGTTCTTCCTAGTATTACCTCTCATCCATCTCAAGAGGGATGGGCATTCACCTACACCAAAAGATACATAGAATTAAATTCAGCAATTCTAAACCTTGCACAAAATGTAAATTGTTTTACCCCCGAAATCTAAATAGGTCTTATCCCAAAACTCCTTTAGTGCAAAGGCCTAATCCAAGCATCTGAGCCCGCATCTGCATGAATCCTGGAAAGGTGACATGGGTTATCACAAAATATCCTGTGGTTCTCTCTTCCGAATCCCCCAGTGAACCCTAAACAGATGCATTCTCATAAAATATGGTCACAGCTACTGAAGAGGAGTGGATGACCAAGAGACAAATATGATGCAAACCCGGATGGTGGTACCCAATCCACCCAAAACACCCCAAAATAGGAGAACCATATATTTTGAGCCACAATGTTTTAGGCAAATATGTGATTCATGGATTCCTTCTCTTTTAAACACAGCACAACAATAATAAGGAGCCCCATTTTCCAAGTTATTAACATTGATGACCTTATCAATAGAAATACTGAACAGTTTAGAAAATGATTTATTGTATCTTAATAAAAATAACATACAAGCTTTAGGATTTTACATCTACATCCATAAATGCAATGTGTTATTGTCCCTAGAAGGAGGTTAAGTAAATGGTCATAAATCAATTGCATATAGTGTTTTTGATGCTTCACTTACAGTCTAACATCAAATTGAAAAGAGTTAGACTGACTATTTTACAGCCTCTATGTCAAGCATAAATTTTCTTTTCCTAATAATCAAGGTGACTTTCTTTGATTGGAATCATTGAAACTGTTAGAAATAGGAGACTTGGTTGTGGTGCTCTTGGTCACTTGAAGGAGTGGAGTAAACCTTCTTTTGGTTCTCTTAAAGTTTCAAAGAGTGCCTTGCGAAAATAAAGGCCATTGATGATGCTGAAGGAGATTGTAATCTGTCTAGAGAGGAGATTTTTTTTTGGGGACAAACTTATGAAGTATCTTCAGATATCGTCTTTAAGAAGAAATTTATAGGGAATAGAGATTTTGGAACAGGTGACTTGAATGAGGAGATAGAAACACAAAATTTTCTATAAAATGGTTTTCTAGGAAGAGTCATAACTCCGTACAAGGTCTTCAAGTTAATGGTGGTTGGATCCAGGAGCCGGGCAAAATCAAAGAAGAAATTGTCAAGTTCTACACACAGCTTTACTAAGTGGATTCCTTGTGTAGGCTTCTCCTTGATGGTCTGGATTTTGATGCCATTTCTAGTTAGGAGCATGATTGGTTATAGAGGGCTTACCAAGAGGAGGAAATGTGGTGTGTGATTTAAGATATGAAAGGAGATAAAGCTCCCAGCCTTGATGGTTTCACAATTTCCTTCTTTCAAAATTGCTGAAGAATTGCTAAAGAGGATGTAGTGAAAGTGTTTGAGGACTTTCATCATGATGGTCAGTTTAATATAAATTTCAATAACACTTCTCTTACGCTGATCCCCATGAAAAAAGTGTTGAAGTGGTGGGGTAACATATATTTAAGGTTATAAGTGAAATATATTAGGTGTGTTAACTCTAACCTCTCCTACAAACCTAGGGTTTCAGGAGAGACAATTAATTGCTTTATTTAAGATGGTATCAGAGTAGGGTTTAGGTTGCGAGTTCAAGTCTCCCCGTGGAGGCTCTCTGTGCGTATGTATGCATGTTTTGTGGACTCACACCTAGCTCCCCTTGTTCATTGTCCAGGTTTGTCCCTCTTGAGGGGGAGTGTTGAAATATATAAAGTATATTGACTCTAACCTCTCCTTCAACCTTGGGGTTTTAGGAGAGATAGTTAGTTGCTTTATTTAAGAATAGCTGTCATAGGGAGTGTATTTATGGTTTATTTATTACTGGTATTCTGCCAGTGTACATCATATATATAATAAAGCCATACGTATGAGTAGACATACTCTTACAATTTTGCCTACTTCTCCTTGTTCTTGTTCTTCTCTCTCTTCATCAACTAGTCTATGCACAACAAATATATTCTTGTATTTTATCTGTATTTAATCTTGGTATCCGAGTTGGGAAGAACTCTACCTAGATGGTGCCGCTGACATCATCAACTCTAGGGCTGATGTCAGCATCTGTACAGTCGACCTGCAGGGGTGGTGTGGTTGAAGATGGTTTTTGATGCAGCATGATTTATCAAGAATTGTCATGCTCTTAGTTGGATTATTTGATGATCGAAGACAATTTTTAGAATTTTTAGATGATTTTTTTTTTTCTAAAATCACAGAAAATCCAGTTTTGAGTATTTCTGATGCTACTATCAAACTAGAGGTTTTATCCTAAGTTGGCCACTATGGATTTGGTCGCCCCAATCTTGTAATCTTGTGCACCAGTAGACACTGATTTTGCATCGTGTGGAGAAGATTTGACGATTTGGTGAGTCAAATTTTAAGGTATATTTGATGCCCAACATTTTGGTTTGTGATTTCTGGTATTTTTTTAATATAAAAATAATCACTTTCAGTGGCTTTAAATGGCTACAACACCAAGGTTGACCATTGTAGGCTTTCTTAAGTGATTCTTTGGGAGCTTTTTGGGGTCGTGATACCCCAGTTGGGTCAGATCTACAATACCTCACGGCTGGTCTGTCAGATACTCGGATGGGTCTGTAGCACTCGTCTGGGTGTTTTTTCTGTGTGCCTTTGATCTTGCTGACCCTGGTCCTTGCTTTTTGCTTCTTCTAAGTTTATTTGGTTTTATGAATTATGTCCATGATTATTTTGGGGCTGGTTTATACTAATCGAGCTGTGAATCTTTTGTGCTTGACCCTATTTGTATAGGAAATTGGTTGTTTGTATCATTCGTAGACAAGTGAAGTTGTTAGAGATTATTGCAAAGCTGTTTGGTGTGAAAAACAGATTGGTGACACTTTAACATCAATTAAACATTTCTAATGTGAAGTCCAGGAAGACTGGGGAGTCTAGTGTTGGGCTTGGGGCATCTAGTAGTGTGTTACCCTTGGGTATCCAACGTGACAACCCTAGTGCACAGATCACCACTGATAAACTCGATGGGACAAATTATTTAGGGTGGTCCCAGTCTGCCAAGATGTATATCGGTGGGAGAGGGAAGCTTGGGTATAGTAATGGCCATGTGGTAGAGCCATCTATATCAAATTCTTAGGCTTGTGAGAAGTGGGAGTGTGAGGACTTGACAATCATGTCTTGGTTGTTCCATTCAATGTAACCCCACATCAGAAGAGGGTTTTTATTTCTTAAGACAACTAAGGAGATATGGGATTTTGCAACCTAGACTTATTCACAAGTGAAGAACTTTGTGAGGGTCTATTAATTGAACCAAGAGATTGTTCATCTTCATAGAGGGAGAGGAATCTTGAGAGTTATTTTGTAGCCTTACACAATATGTGGGAAAAATTAGACCATTATGAAACATTCAAACTAGCCTGTCAACATGATGTAGGATAAAAAAAAAAGATGGAGAGAACCCGAATTTTTGAGTTTCTAGTTGGATTGAATGCCAATTTTGAGCTTGTCCAAGTCCATATTCTAAGAAGAGATGTCCTCTCGTCTTTGAATGAGGTGTATGCCTTTTCCTAAAGTGAAGAAAGTAGAAAAAATGTTATGTAACAATATTCTTTAGGATCCAAAGACATTTTCTTTAATCTCTACTTCAGCCCCTCAAAAAGGGGGTAAAGGTGGCTTCAAGATCCCTGTTATGATGACAAGGAGAAGATACATTGGAAATCTGGATAAGGATAAGCTGGAGTGCAATTATTGTAGAAAGATGAAGCACATGAAAGAAAATTGTTAGGATCTTATGGGTTGTCTTGAAAAATTTAGCAAGCCTGGCTGAATGAGAGTTAATATAGTGTCATCATAAGGGAGTGATATGGGCATGGGTTAGTTCCGCAGAAGATGGTTATTACTGACACTTCTTCCTCAAGTGAGGTTTTTTCCCTTCAAATAGTTATAGTTCCCAAAGCAAAACTTAAGAGTATCCATGGATTTATGTCCCAATTGGAGGGTCCTATGGCAACAGTGCATCCATCCACTTTATCACTTTCCTCTGCCTAGTTAGGTACCCATGCCATTGCCTTTCATGTTTCCTCCACATCCACCACGTCTTCATCTTAGATTATTGATTCTAGGGCCTCAGATCGCATGACAAGTTTGTATTCTTTATTTTCCTCATACTCTAATAGTTCTGGTCGTGACAAAGTTTGAGTAGTAGATGAAACATTATCTCCCATATCTAGAAAATGAAGTTTTGATGTTTTATCTACTATGTCTTTATGTTCTGTCCTTCATGTCTCAAGGTTTAAAACTAACTTGTCTATTAGTCACATTACTCATGATTTAAATTGCTTAGTTATCTTTTTGTCCTTCTCATTGTGTCTTTCAAGAACTGGCTTTAAAGTAGACGATTGAGAGTGGTCGTGTAGCTGATGGCCTTTACTTCCTTGATGCTGAGGTGAATTCTTCATTATCTACAAAATATCAGTTTAGTAATACTATGAGTAATAGAGATCGGTTAATGCAATGACATAGCTATATGGGTCATTTGTTCGTGCCGTCTATGAAATTTCCATTTTTGAGTTTCTTTTTTTTTCGTCTGGTAATGTGTTTGAGTTAAATTGTGAAGTATGTCAGTTGTCCAAGCATATTAGGAACTCATATCCTCTTAGCAATAATAAAAGTTATATTCCTTTTTCAATTGTTCATTCCAATATTTGGGTTCCTTCTCTCACTACTTCATTATTTGGCTTTCATTATTTTGTTACTTTTGTTAATGATTGTTTCAAATGTACTTTAGTTAACTTGATGAAAACAAAGTCAAAAGCATGTTCTATATTTTTGAATTTTTATAAAATGATTCAGACCCAGTTTGAAACATCTATAAAGGTATTACGTTCTGATAATTGGGGGGGGGGATACATATTTTCTCATTTGCAAAAATATTTGGTTGATTGTGGCATTGAACATTAGACTTCTTGAGTTGACACTCCTCAACAAAATGGAGTAGCTAAACGTAAAAGTATACATTTGGTAGAAGTTATCAGAGTTCTCTCGTTCAGTATGAATGTTCTAAAGAATTTTTGGTCTGAGACACTACTCATTGCAACTTATTTGATCAACCATATGCCTTCAAGAGTTTTAAATTTCAAGTCTCCCATTGCTGTCCTGTCCAGACTGTCCTCTTTTTCTGGTTCCTTCAAAAGTTTTTGGGTGTGTATGTTATGTTCACACACAGAAGGATGACAAGACTAAGCTAGATCCTCGGGTAATCAAATGTGTGTTTCTTGGATATCCTTCAACCTAAAAAGGCTACTGTTACAATCCAGCATCTGACTGGCAGTCTAAAAAAGAATTTTGACGGTGAATCTTCTTATCTCTTGGGGATTGCCCATGCCTAACCGGTGTTCTTTGTGCTGTATGGAGACTGAGTCACTTAGTCACTTGTTGATTCACTATAGGGTCATGTCTTCTATGTGGCTTGTTGTGTTGAGACGCTTTTTCCTCAGCTAGGTGTTCCCTTTTTCCCTCGAAGATCTTCTTTGTGAATTGAGTGGCCCCATTGAGGCCCTTAGCACCATTGGTCAGGTGGTCTAGGAGTGTGTCCCTTTTGCAGTTGCTTGGTGTATTTGACTAGAATGCAACACTAGAATTTTGGAGGGTCGGGTGTCCCCTCCCTATCGGGTTTTTGATAATGTGCTGTCTCTTCTGTTCTTTGGGTTCTCTGTGTTGCCACCTTGTAAGTTATTTTTTATTTTTTAATTCATGGGTTTTTGAGTAGGACTCGATTATTTGGCACCTCCCTTCAGGGCTTTTTTGGGTGTAGAATGGGTAGTTTGTACTCCTTGTACTTGTCCCCTATTGTATCCCTTCCCTTTTTGTTTTTTAATAAATTACCTCATTGATAAAAAAACACCAAAAAGGTGAATGTGGAGGCTCATTTTGAATTTGTAAATTTTCACCCTTCATTATAATTTTGATATTCATCCTAAGATTTGTTATATTTTTAATAAAAAAATGTTGGGAGAGTTCTTTGCTTGGAAAAAATTAGAGGAGAATGGTAATGAGAGGGGTGGTAGTGAAGTCACACATGATATGAATGATGTATTTGTAGAGGACCTTGGCAGGTCTATGATGTGAGCAAGGCCAAAGAATCTGCTAATGAGTCCCTAGGTCCTAAAAATGACATACCTTCAATATTGGAGCATTCTAGGAGGCTAAGGAGTGTAAAGTATTTGGTAGGTGACTACGAATGTGGAAAAGGGTAACGCTGATGATTCCATTGAGGCAGACACGTTATTGGGGGCCTCAAAGGATTCTCAACTGTGGATGAAGACTCACTCCAAATCCTCTCAAGCAGATGCTTGAGAGAGTCCCCCAAAGCACGAATGAGAGCTTATCATGTTGCTAAAACAAATATTTTAATATTTTTTAAAGAGGCTAAATTACCCTCCTCTCCCATTCTAACAATCACCAAATTGATGCTAACCCTCCATCGTCTAGATTCTACCCAGTACCTAAATCGCTCCATCATCTGAAACACTCCACTGCCTGAATCCATTGTATGAATCCGTCGACCTCCATTTTTACCACTCCACCAACCTATCCACGTGACCAGGAAAAATGGAGAACCCGCCTGGAGTTTCTCTCTTATTTATCTTCTTGAATTATCAACTTTGATCTCTCTGATGATGATGAAGAAAATGGAAGCCATTGTCACACAAAATGAGCAGCCTTGCTTTTTTGATGCATTGTTCAGTTCTCTTTCTCAACCTGGTGAAATGTTGACCGTTTGGTGGAGGCGGAGATGAGACAAAGAGACACAGGATAGAGGGACTGCTTTTGCCAATATCATGTTAGAAATATTGTTGGTGGTTGAATGAGTTGGAGGTGGTGAGATCTACTCATGGCAATGAAGACAAAAGAAAGATTGTAGAAGATATTGGAGAGAAAGTAGTTTATGAGAAACCAGGAGTGGTTTTAGGGACAAGAGATGAGGACAAATTGGTGATTTGCCTGGTTTGTCAGAGTTTTATGGCAGTGAATGTGAATTGGTGAGTGCCCACACATTGCATTTTTTCTTTCTTTCTCCATTCATATCATTGACTGTGAATGCACTGTGTCAGTGTACTCTTTCTAGTTTTGTTTCTCAGCATGGTGAGTTCTCTTTCTTGACTGCTGTATCCACAGTTTCTGAGATGACAACAGTGCATTGCCAGAGAATTTTGAAGAGATGGTAACAATTGGAAAGAGAGATAGGAACATAGTTGCAGGGAAGTTTGGTACAAGGTGGGAAGCTCTTTTGGGGAACTAATTCCATTCCGCTTTCCCAAGTCCACATTTGGGGGAAGTGCAGTGAAGCGAGTGGAAGCTATTTAGGGAAACGAGTGAATGTCTTTGGAGAAGCAAATATAAATGTCTAGAGAATTGACTGGGAAGCAATCCAAGAAACAATATTATATTTTATTTAATGGAAATCTTATGCTGTTAGCATTGAATAAAAATATTATCTATGAGATTTAGTAATGATTGTTTATATTATTTTATTCCAGTCCAATAAAAAAGATTCAAATATGATGGATTTTATACAAGGTCTTCTATATTTTGATTCTAAAATATAAGTATAGACAAAAAATCTTATGTATAGTAAAATCTAAGGTATGGTTGGCCAAGCTTATTTTTGGCCATACTAATAACATATTGTTTTGTATATTGATTTTATATGTCATGATTCTTTGTTACTTATATAATATAGCTTTTAGTTATATTTTTTCCAGTACTTTCATTAAGTAAATTCGCTTTATTGTAATTTAGTTGAAATTATTGATCATAACTTATAGTTATTTACTTTATTATCATTTTCGCTTCTCGCTTTCGCATTGCTTCCTGCTATCGCTTCTTGCTCTGGTAACTATGAATAGGAACAGGGAGGAAGATAGAGACAAAGTGGGAGAGAAGGGTTCTTTGGTCATTTAATTTTTTTTTTTTTTTTCTTAAAACTTTTGTTTTGTGAAATGAAGTGGCGTGCTTTCATTTGTGCTGCAGAGGACACTCTCTGGACTCAGGAAGACTGGGACATACTCATGGTGGTGGAGGCAAAGTGGATCATTTAAGAAGTTATGAATAATCTATTGAGGAAGTCAAAAGTTTGTTTCTTCTTGTTTTTGTTTATTTGTTTTGTTCTATTTTTTTTTACTCTTGGGATGGAACAGTTGTTTGATGTAGAAGGGAAGAAGATTGAGGAATCTAGTTTATGTGTATGTAGGAAGAAAAAGAAGAAGAGAAGTGGATAAGAGATTATATGGGTGAAGTAGACTTGCTAAGTAGCATTTGCACAGGACAAAATTCTATTGATTAGATATGGTAGAGGCAATGGACTCTTCAATGCTGACAATTTAAATGACCTCAGGTGCAAGTACCTAGGTTTCTCCATATTCTACATAATGTTTTATACAATTCTATATCTAAATCTGGTAGAAGTCTTTGCTTGCTGCTAGATTTTTTAGTTAAATGATTTCTTTCTTGATCTTTACTATGAATTGAATAGTATAGTATATTCTATGAGTACTAAACTATTTCTACATTTTATGCGTTGTATATTTCTTTCAATTACTTTTTTAATGTATTGATTATGTTGTTAATGTAGATTGCCTTGAATTTGACTAATTTATTGTTGTGTACCTTACGTCATTAGATAATTCATTTGTTATTTATTTCTCATAGAGCCAACTATCATTTGTAGCATGCCTACATATGGATGTTTTTGTGTTGAATCTTTTAAAATCTCTCTCTTACATTAACATGATCTACTGTCTGGTTTGCAGAATGTTGTTGGCTTTCAGTGAGCAAACAAAAGGTCAAAAATTTCCAGAGAATGTATCAGATCAGGAAATGATGGATATAGTTATGGCCAGGTCAGGTCTCCTGTTCCACTGACCAAGATTAAATGTTGGTTTCGGACCTCATGTTAGTCCCTTTATAAGTTAAATAGTTTTATTAACATAAAGTTTCTATAATAGGAAACTTTCTGATACAGCTGTAGTCCCCATTCTGATACATCTTGGTGGGTGCCTAGGGCTATTTTGTTTGAACAGGGCAAGGGTGTTTGTTGCATGAGGTGCAGGAGTTTTCTTTATTTGAGGTTTCAGGGTAGATGTAGTCGGCCACTCTACTTGTTTTTGGTGGGCTCTGTTTTTGTGTTGCAAACTGTATGTTTCACAAGTTGGCCTGGCGTTTTGTTTGCTTTTGTGTCTATTGCACTGTTTGGCTCTGGCTATGCCCACTCATATTATAAATTTTTTCATGTACCATTTGATCAATGAATTAATTTATGTTATCAATAAATTACTGAGACAATTTGTGTTCTGGTCTTCGATGTCTTACTCTGATACATCTAGGATTACTAGCAATTGTATTTGATGTGATGGAGACCGAAGCCAATTAGAACTGGACTTTTGAATTAACCATGAATGTAAGGTGGCTAAAACATGGAACACTAAAATAGAGATCAAGAAACATTTTATAGATATGTTTCTTACTCAAATACCACATACTAACTGAAGTAGTACTTGTGATTTTTTTTTTTTTTTTTGGTTATCTAATCAGTTTTAATGGTGTTGAAAATCCTGCTAATGATAGTTTGAGCAAGGTGAAACAGAACTCCAGACGGTTTCCAGTTGGAAAAACTCAAAACAGTGGGAAGAACTCAAACTGCGAACGTAGTAGATGGTCCCAGAATTTTTGTCTTCTGCATAGCAATAGTGGCGCTTCTTATTTCTTAATAATGTCCTAGCATATTGGATTTAGTATACTGAAGTTAAAGTTCAGCAGAGTACATTTAGTATACTGAAGTTAAAGTTCAGAAGAGTCCATTTGTTTATGTACCTTACGTGAGCTTGTCATCATGTAAATATGATTTAAGAGTCAAAAAGTGTCTAGGAAAGGGAAGTCAATTAGTTTCAGTTAAAGATTTTAGATTTTTAATGTTTTGATTTGTAGGGTTTCAAAGTTTGTTAGCCTCTTATCACATTCCTGTTAAAAAATTGGTGCTGATTCTGATTCTTGTTAAGACATAGAGGTGTGATGTCTTCTCATTCCTTGCTTTATAGTTAATTTCTATTTTCTTGAAATTCTTGAATTAGTTTCTGTTGTTGAAATTGCTTTCTTAATATTTGCTTCTTGTTCTATTTTGGATTCTTGAATTTCTTCCTGATTTTTGAATTTGACTAGCCCACACCTTACCCTAGAGTTTTATTTGAGATTACCCTAAATCCTAATTTTCCCTTCATTGAAATTCTCCTGGAACCCCTTTATTGTTTTCTCAACTTCTATTTTTAATCCTAAATTCAAGTTTTCTTTGACTAAAAAGGTGGTGCAGCCTTGATCAGAAAAATTTTCTAGGATTGAACCCAATTCTTGATTTAGAAAGGGCCACCTGCTAGTGGGTTTGCATCATTAGATTAATCTCTTTTCTATATTCTACTCAAGACATCTTCAAAAAATATTGAAACAGTGGGTCTCATTTGTGGGAATGTATAGTTTACATACATATACGTGCAGTGAGGGTACTCTTTTAAATACACTAGACATTCCTTGTACTCTTGTATTTCTCTTGATAGATATATATATATATATATATATATATAAATAGTGTATGTGAGAGAAGAGGTAATCTCTCCAGATGTATTCCAACACAATACATATATATTTTTTTCTTCTTCATTATACACCCTAAAACCTAGATCTATGTAATCCATAGCACCTGATCTTAATTCCCACTTGGTATCAGAGCTCAGATTTACTAGGAGAACACAGAAGATCTATCATTTCTCATTGACATCTGAAGTCCGTACAGATGACATCATCATATAGTGCAGACTGCTACAGTGAAAGAGTATGGAAGATCATAGAGCCTGCTAGAGGATCATTTAAGGTAACTTTTGGTTGTTCTTCAAGAATTTTTAGAGGGCTGTAAGTCTGGTTTAAAGGACTTTTTCTTTGGAAAATTGGAAAGTCCAGTTTCAATGAGATTATTATGGGATAAAAACTCAGTTATGAGGTTTTTTGGTCTGATGCTGTTTTTTGAACTCACGTTAACTACTGTGGGTATTAATCCACTATTTTTTTAACTGTTTCTAGAGGTATTTGGTGGACTGTGGGTAGCGTGATCTCAAGTAAGGTGCATACAGATTTTTTTTGGAAGGTGCGAGTTGATTCTAAGCTCTAATGTGCTGTTTTCGGAAAACAAAGCCTGTAGAGTCCCATACATGAAGGTTGGGGGTTGTGTAACCCTAACTTGGACTGTGTAGTACCTATTTGGTGCAGTGTAGAAAATCTTTATTAGAGGTTGTTTTTGGTTGAAATCAGGGGTTAATGTATGGGCAGCAGTTGTATGCAAGGTTCAAAATATTGTTATCGTGACTTGTATCATGGACCCGAGATGTGGGTACGTCTCGCGTATCGCCGCTTATTGCGGAGAAATGGCGTCCGAAACCGAGAGATGGGTGAAATACGGGTCAAATGAAGGAATTTTGATTTGAAACTTTAGGATTTGATAGAATAATCACTAATGCACACTTAAGAATCATTAAATATAGGAAACAACCATC
>JAOXJP010157395.1:0-12971 GCA_025762735.1 Platanus orientalis
GACTTTGATCTTTTTATAATATTATATGTAACAACAAAAATTAATTTAGAACTCGCCTTGCCTTGTTCTGTAGGATGCATCCTTCTCTAAGTTTTCTTCAAACCACAGATGTCAGTAACTATAGATCCTGCTTATTGCAAGTTCAATAATTCATAAACAAGAAATACTAATAATTAATGAGTTGGGAAACAAAGAAATACAACACAAGCCACAATAATTCATTTTTACTTTCAAAGAAACAATCTAACAAGTCTTAGATCCTTCCATCTAGTTATCTGAGTCACCCAGGGTGGTGATGATATGAAGATTCTTAGCTGATAAAAATTGGCCCACGTGGGAACCTCATACTTAGTTGGTGGAGTACACATATAGTAAGGGTACAACATCCTCTAGAGATTACATTTGTTGTTTGATTATCTGATCCGTACTAACCAACACTGTTAGCTACTCATTGGTTATTGATCTCATCCCAAAAACTTTACCACATTAGCCTTTGTTTTGTGTTATTCTAGCCCCTTTATCCACCCTATTGTTTAACTTAAACAAAACATAACCTGCTTACACTATATAATTCACAGACTGAACCTTAGCTTGATTACCCATATCCACAATCTTTAAACTTGTTGTTCTACTATAATATACCTGGACTTAGACCATTTGCTACTTAGTCGAGAACTTGCATTATTCAGCACTTGACCTTAATCCACTTACCATGTTTTGCTCCAATTGAATCCCATAATCCCCATTATTCACTGACTAATCATGTCATAAACCTTAACCTAAATACACTCCTCAGTCTAGCTAAGAATTGACCCTCATGGGACCACTTGAAACCTTAATAGATTACTTGGAATCCCTTCTCATGTTCAACCTTGTGATTTTTTAAATTTTGATTGGTTTTTGCGAGTGGTCCTACATCAATATGTCAATTAGAAAAACAAAGATTTATATTTACTATAAAAAACTACCAAAGTAATATCAATTGGCATGGCCCATAAAATCAATAATACTAAGTAATCATCTCTTCATAGTCCATATAAATCACTAAGATCAAATAGTTGTGAGGTCAAACAACATGCCAATCTGCTAGGTATGGGCTGGCAATGGGGTTGGGACTAGGTTAAAATTACACATACTTACCTAAGTTGGTAAAGTCAGTGGGGGTCGAATGACAGTCCTAGGTTCAAAACCCTTCTTCACATACTTAAAAAAAAATCAAGGGAAAAAAATTCTAACTCCTTTATAATGATACACTCAAGAGCAGAAGCAAATAAAATAAAATAACTAATACAAAAGAAACTTTATATATGAATTTATTAACTGAGACTTTCACTATGGCTTCTAGTACTCCTAGAACTACCTATGTTAATAAGTTCTTAGAGAAGATAAAATTTGAATCAAAACTGAAAGATGGTAATTCACTTCAACTCCACATACTTTCTAAGGCCTAGTGAACATGTCTACAATATGAGAGGGCCAACTCAAGAACCATTGAAATTCTTATTAGTAGCGGGCTTCCAAAATGTGCACCTAAGATTGATTGGTAACCAACTGTAGATATGGCCAAGCAAATCAGACACCTCAAAATTTCCTTATATGAAGTGGAAGGGGCAAGCACTAGGTGGCCCATTCATTTGACCATACATAACCTTGCTTAATGAAATCATTCTCAACCATTTCCCTACATAAAGCATTGATTATTACTTGTGAGACCTGTTGAAGCACTTATGCATGATGTTTGGCTTGGCATCAAGCCAGGTCTAGAGTTCTAGGTGAGATTTTAGAAAGTGATTCTCTTTTGGATGTTATAGTGTTTCAAGATTCTGTGTCCAACTGCCTTTGGAAGGCTGAGCATGCTTTTTTGGATTGTAAATATTGAGTTTCAGGTGTGAGAATCTTGTCTTTATGCATGTAAAGAAGAAGCATATATGGAAGCTCATAGAGCTCCTAAGTCTGGTTTGTATGACTTTACTAAGGCTGGGAATTATTTCTTGGTCTTTTCGATTTAATTGAAGGGCTTTGATAAGATAAAATAAAACAAATTTTTTTTTGAGCACCTTGTTTTTCAACTGAGCACTTTTTTAATGCTTAACCCCAACACAACACATGTCAACTTATAGTTGCTTACATAGACTAACAGACATTATCATCTTAGAACATTAAGTCCACTTGTTTTTGCTCTCTCTCTCTCTCTCTCTCTCTCTCTCTCTCTCTCATCCCCCCTCTTAAATGCCTGAACAAATCACATTATGGGAGTCATCTTAAGTTGACTCATAACGCAAATAATCAGAACCTTTTCAAAATTTTAAGAGGCTTTATCAGCTTATAGAAACTTGAGTTCCCTTAGTGCTTCAAGCAAACTTTCCTAACAACCTATATTGTGAAGCTAGTTTGCAAATAGAGTTGCCAATGACATCTAATTAATATAGTGACTCTGGTTTCTCTGTTTTCAATTGACATGAGCTATTATTTTTATTACTACCTACTCTTGGTTTCTAATCCCTCACTAATGGTTGAAACTGGTACATGTAAACTACATTTACTAAATTTAAGTCTATGTGATACTGTTATTACACTATTCTCTCGTACTTGACATGGAAAAAAGAGACCAAAGAACAACCTAGAGTTCAATACTCCTAGAATCAAGAGGACCTGAATGCCAACTCCAAAATAACTCAAACTATTCTTGAGGACATGACTAATTAAATGATAACGAGTGTCTCCTTAAAAAGAATCAAACCTCTATAGCAAACCCTATGGCAGTTAAACAATGTCCACCCCACCACTCCACCTCATAAAAGCACTATACAAGGACTAAATTCATCAAAGGAATCCCTAACCATTGGTCGTATCCATTAATGCAAATTAAAAGAAAGCCTATGCTATATACACTAAAACTAGCTAGAATTTAATGGATGAATGAAGCAACTTTTGGAGACTTGTCACTTGGTTATAAATTAACCTGCTTGCCTAATTCTAGATCCAGAAGACCTCAAGGGTCCAGAGCATCTTAAAAGCATCACCAGAGGTGATCTCCATCTCAGAATTGTCCACAAAGTGCTTAAAGATGTAACAGATCATTATCTGACTTTCAAAACTTTCACTTTGGTGAAGCTCTCACAGCTGCAACTGGTACTTATTATCTAAAGCACTTAGATTTAAGGAAGTGACTTCTGGGAAAAGTGATGTCTTGGTCGAAAATTAAAAATAGAACATACAGATACTGTTGAATTCCAGGTTTTCTTAGGTACTGTATAACTAGAATGCCATGGTTGTACTTATTTTTATTTATTCCATCTTATTATTATTATTTTTAATTCATAGGTTCCATATTTACTACTACTAGGTCAAGGACCTCAGTAGTGAGTAAGGCCATTCAAGTGGATACTCCTATATAGCAAAAGATTAGTACAAACTTCGTTTTATTATAAGGGATACATACAATATATGGGATGTAAGTATTCAATTAGACAATGTCACTCGTATAGTATATATAGGTACTTATATTCTAATAACTAATAATATACAAGATTTTAAAATGATTATTAGTTAGTAGATGTCAAAGATTACCCATGCACTTAGGAATTGAGTTGCTTCCTCAAAAGATGCTTAGTTTTAGAGATTATTACCTTATTAAGTATTACATATGAGAAAGTTAACCGTAACTTTTTTTTTTTTTTGGTGCTTGTATTCAATCATTGATTTGTAACAAACATTTTAGGTGTTTTTCATGTATAATGTCTTTGAATGGCCTCTATTGGTTATATATATATCAATTGTCCAACATGTTACAGCTCATAAATTCTTTCCCCTTCCTTTGATCAGTTTAAAAGTAAAAAAGAACAGACCTTATTGGAACATAGCAAAGACACCTAATGAAGAACAAATAAAGGTGCCCCAAAAATGAAAATAAAGAATGCTCCACCAAACTAGATTAAGGAGCAGAATCCAACATCATGTTACCACCTCAGCCACCTCAGTTTTTGGTAGTATTTGAATAAGCCATTACAGATATTTGTTATGCACTATGACATCAATTTTCTTTTCAAAAAGACACATGGTATTAGAGATTATTACCTTATTAAATATTGCATATAAGAGGGTAGACTGGAACTAAATTTTTTTGCTTACAACATTTTATACTTCAATCTAGAAAAGTTCACATCATATTGTCCAATATGTATCATTTCTTTGGGTGGCCTCCATCGGTTACATATTCAGCTGTCCAAAATAGATCCTTCATCCTTTGGTTCTCCTACTAAACATAAATATAATGTTTTCAGTCCACAAACTCAACTTTCCGACCATAATCAAAGGCTGTAAAGTAAACCCCTTTTGTGTGCATTTTGGTGCAATTTCAGCCTTTCAAATACTATTTAGTTTCTTTATCGAGAGAGAGAGAGAGAGAGAGAGAGAGAGAGAGAGAGAGAGAGAGAGTCAAAATACTAATAAGAGATACTTCTGCTAAGGTATACTATATATAGAATGGTAGTATAATCCCCACAGCCAAGGTTCCTTGGAATCCCAAACTTATTTAATTCTTTATTTTCTTAAATATAATTTTTACTTTGTAGGCCTACGTTTTTGAAGAACAAGGAAGTCTACTAAGAGATTCTTGGCAAAAATTTGCAGCCCATATTTCTAATGGTGAACACATGCTCCTAGATATTTAACTATGTATTACTTTATTTGCAAAATACCCCAAGCTAATAATGAGGGCTAGATCCTCTAGTCGGACGACTAAACTAAGTTACTCTGGTTGTATGTTGTATAGATGACACATTTGTTGCTGTCATCACATAGAGTTACACACTTGATGAAGCCTTCTCATCTACTTTGCAACCCAAATTACAAGGCATTCACCAATTCCACATTACATGATAGTGACTTGGAAAATTTTACCCTTGCAATTGACAAGGTAGAAGCCCACCTTCTCTCACTTAGGGGTTGCAGTTGTAAGTGAACATAACCTTATCACCTTGTTGTCAACATCATCTTTTCCATGTATCCATGGACCACAATGTGGAACACTGCTGATTGGGTCTGAACTCACTTGAGTTTAGCTGATATGGATAGAAGTGATCGGTTCCACTAAGCATCCCTGGAGAGTTGACTTTTAGATATGGCTGATTCTTTTTAGTGTATTGTTATTATCTATTTTATTTTATTTTTCTGGAGGTTACAGCTAATTAATTTCTTATTTGCAAGTGCACAAGGAATGGAACTGTAATAAAGTAGAACAAGGAACAACAAATAACTCCTAAGGATCCTTAAGCAAGTAAATACCAGGTGGTCTGTCAATGACTTAGGGCTTTGAACAAATTTTGAGATATGGAATACAATGATAGAACAAAAGAATATTTAGCTTGAGGTAAGCAATTACCTCCAGTGTTGGCTTAATTGTGTTATGGTTCCTTTGTATTTTAATTTAAGCAAGGTGTCAATTTTTGTTCTTTCAATGTTATTGAAATGTAAATGTCTTGAAATTAGTAACTTTTTTCCATGTCTATTTGTAATTGTGAAAAATAATTGCAATGAAACTTGCATGTGTTCTAACAACTTGTTTACTTTTTCTCAAGTTATGTTGGAGCAATTTGATGACTATATGTAATTAGTTGTGTTTTTATTGGTTCGTTCTATACTTGAATGTGAATGTTTTGAGACCAAAAAAATGGGTATATCTAGGTCAATAGGTTCTCTGCATCTTCAAGAAGGTTGGAGGAATTCAGGAAAATGGTGAAAAAAAAAAAAATCTTAATTCAATGTTTTATAAATGTCGTAAAAAGATAATCGTTTATGGTTTTTTTTTAAAACGTCATAAAAAGTGATCTTTTACGGCAATTATAAAACCCCATAAAAGATCATCTTTTTATGATGTTTTTAAAAAACCATAAAAGATTATATTTTTATGATGTTTCTAAAACGCCATAAAAAATAGATTTTTATGACATCGTGAAAGCGCTGTTAAAATTACCAAACTTTTCATGATATCTCACTTAACAGTGTTGGAGGTGGCATTTCAAAAATGTCATTAAATGTTATTTATGTAAAAACCCTTTTTGGTTGTAGTGTCAGTCTTATCCAAGAAACGCTTCACTTGCGAGAGGATTTCAACGAAAGAAATTCAAATTCAAACAAAGATTCAAATCCAAATCTCCCTCCTTGTATTTTGATTCTTGACCAAGTCTCTTAATCCTTATCATTTGGTTGATATATTTTTGTATTCTAAATTTGAAATAAAATTTGTTTGTTGAAATGGCCACCAATTGGTGATTGTCACATGTAATTTTTTCTAAGTTTGTTGTATAACTTCAAACTTTATGGATTGTACATGTGATACCTCAATGTAATGAAGAAATAATCATTTATCGAGTTTTGCTCTCATATAGTGAGAGTGAGACCCGGTGTTAAGTTTGTTTTCTTGTATAGGAGCTGAATTTAAGGAGCAAAGTTGCACCTACAAATTTATGAGGGCAGAAGTAAGACTGTCAATTGGGCCAGGCCGGCCTGAAGCTAGACATGTTTGATCCAAAAAAACTAGTTGGGCTGGGTCAACTTAATTTTGGGTTGGGCTGAGTTTGGGTCCAAAGTTTTATTTAGGTTGAGTTTGGACTGGTTCAAATTCAGCCTGGCCCGAACTAGTTAACCAATAATAATCTTATTTATATATTGATATTAGGTATATATTTGTTTTTTTAATTTGTTTTAGATTGATAGATTTTTAACAACTTTACTATCCTTAAATAGTTCAAGGGTCAAATGTTCAACAAGCCCACATAATTTGAATTTAGGGGCAATTATGGGCTTAAAATCAACCCAAAATTAAAATAAAAGACTTCTAATTTAGGCATTGCAAACTCGCCCCAAATCCCATTGTTTCAAAATGGGCTGAGTGCCTCAGACCAAGTTCGGGTTCAAGGCCGAGTTCAGGCTCAGATAAAAATTTTCGGGCTGGCTTTGGGCAGATCTCAGCCCGATTGACAGCGCTTGGAAATGATCCACTCCTAAGGAGGAATCCAAGTTTCGAGTAGAAATGGCGCTTGTGCAAGAGGTCCCATGCATGAAGTTTTGAGATTTCTTTGATAAGCTCTAATTGGATGTGGGCCACAGACAACACTTGCTTAAAAGAATCCTTCATCAATTAAGCTCCATAGACTCGGTATCGCTCCTTTCTGCTCTTATTTTTGAAAGTTCTTCTGTTTAGAACTCTTTTTCTCATTATGTGCGTCAAGTATTCAAAAAGAAAGACAAACTAAAAAGGAGGATGTGACCCACTAAAATGAAAGTAGAAAAATGCACAGGAATTATAGTTCACCCTTCGCGTTAGGTGTGTATTTTTGACAATAAATTGGAGCAAGGGAGAGTTATAATACTTACGCAACCGCGTGTGTTAACAAAAAAATCAATTGATTATCAAAAGAAAAGAAAAAAAGTCAATTTTTTTTGTTATCACATGCGTCACGGAAGGAAGTATGCCAGCATTTTTGACAGGTTAGCATTGCACTTAGCATGTACGTAATATGTAAGGAAATGACCACACTTCTATCCAGTTTCTTATGGTGCTTCAATAATCTATTGGATTCACATCCCCTGCAACGGTGAATAAATGAGCCCCATGAGGTGATACACAAAAAGGGGGTTGGACCTGTAAAAAGTGCATGGGCCCTACCCTGCTTTGTGTCTTGGCTCATGGTGGCTCATTTATTTCTTGGCGCAGAGGATACTAGTCTAAGTTAGACTTCTTGTTACTTAAGAACAAAGATAGGATGTTTTTTCTTTTTTTTTTGGGTATTCTCAAAGATATGATGTTTATTACCAATAATAATAATAATACTTAGAGCCTGTTAGGCTGCCACCTGTAATGTAATCATTTCATTTGAGTTTTTAAGGCATTTGTAGCCATGAGATGATGGTTTCCTAATGAACTTATTCAAATTTATACTGATTTGTTAACTACAATTAAAAATGAAGTCATCTTAGGTTTTTCTATAAAATGAAATAACTTATGTTATTAAATACAGATTACTATAAATCTGAATGAGTTCATTCTAAGCCATTCTGTTGAGACTTAGATTACGTATAGATGAAGTTTGTACTAATTATAGTGCATTCTAACAGCACAAAGGGCTGATAGCATCAGTGCCGAAAAGTGATTTACACTTTTTGAGGGGCGCTTATCACTTTTCAGTGCTAATATGTCTATCCCCTGACATCATTCTAATGCATCAGTACAAAATTCATTTGCACCTAACATTTTTCATCCCCATTGTGGTTACAAAAGGCTTTAAAAACTCAAATGAAATGATTTCATTACATGTGGCTGCCAAACACAGCCTTAAAATATTGCCTATAGGTCAGATGGACTATGGCTTTGAAGTCTGAGAGCTAAATAAATGTAGTCTAATACAACTGAACCCAAAATGTCCCTTAACGTGGGTGGCTACGGCATTGTCTTTAAGAAGAGAGATTTGGTGGTTGAATCCTCCAGCAGCATTCCATAGTTTGCAATTATTTACTTTCTATCCTACCGTACTGGTGTAGGTTCATCTGGCTCGACCTAAAAAATAAGGAAAAAAATGTTCTGTGATGAAAATGTCTGTAATGTGTATGGTGAATAAGAAGTTGACATGTCTTTGGAGTTAAAAAACGTCCAAAAAAAGTGTTTAAAAGGAAAAAATAGATGTTCAAAAAGAGACATCAAATTCAAAAAAAAACCCAATCGTGTGTCAATCAATGGCACGTTTATAGAGGTTTATATTAAAACAGACAATCATTCTCCAATAAATAATTATAAAATTTAACATCCCGTAAACCACTGAGATTAGAAAAAGAAAAAGAAGGAAAAAGGCCATTGTCTTTGATTGATTCAAACTAATAACCAACTGCAAAACTGCGTCAAAAAGTCATTATCCGTGACCAAGAGACGATGACACATTACCAAATATGAAAACGTTTGGCTCTTAACTAATTCTGACGTATTGTAAAAAAAACTTCAGTTATACAATAAGACCCACCATATCCCCCACACCCTACTAGCCATTCAATTTGATGATAATTGTTAGGACCACATGCTTTTTGAACACATGTCGTGTACGAGAGTATAGCCGCCCACTAAACTGTATAATTAAAAAAAAAATTGTAACTGTAGAGGATTGGACCCTTTTATGTATCGTGTACTTTTTCCTCTGCGGGGCCAGCTCCTGCACAAACATCAACTGACACAGGATCCACCAGCCATGGAGTATGAAAAGACTATTCCAATCTAGAAGAGGCTAAGGGTGGCAATGAGCCGAGTTAGCTTGGTTCAGTTCAGATTTCAGCTCATCATGAGTCAGCAGAAGCTTCATTTTAAGTTTGCCAAGCTAAGCTTGAGCTTGGATTTGAGCTCATTTACTAAGTGAGCCTGAGCAGAGCTTTACTATGCTCAGCTTGCTAACGGCATGGTTCCGTAAAAACTCAGTTTAGTTATTTATATATATAAAAAAAAAGTAATGTTAAAAAATGACATTGGATCAATGGATCATTAAAACTTTTTTTTTTCTCTAGTGGCCGAACCTATTTTCAAGAGTTTGAGCTGATCCTAACTTCTCATCATGAACCTGAGCTTTGCTTTCATGTGACAGCCTGAGCTGATCAGCTGGACAAAACTCGACTCGTTGCCACCCTAGAATAGCCTTAAGAGGCAAAATTAGCCAGCACATGAGCTGGCCTATTAAGCTTCTCTCTTAACCCAAGAGAAATCTACAAACCAACTGTTTACCATCTTCCATAGTATATTTAATAGATCACAAGCAACAAGGTATATTGTTTTTTTTTTTTTTTATATAAGAGAGAACATTAACAAAGTCACCCACAGGGAGATGACTTTGTCCTACTGTTGTGCTAGAATCATCAAAATTTGTCACATGACTCACAATCATCCAAGTCACACTCAGATCCTCTACATATGTTAAAGTAACCTTAATGTACTACAATTGTTTATAATGTGACACGTATATAAAAGCAAATTGGGATGGGTATTTTAGACTCTTTGTCTACCTGTCGCAATCTATAGTACCAATGTCTTTCTGTGTCCAAGTCGCCTGAATTTTTTTCGTCTCTTGTTTCAATAGCGCGTTAAGAAATTTGGGTTCCCCACGCCTTCTTCCACGTCACGGACTTAGATATTTTCTATCTAAAGCTCTATTTTTCAAAGCATCGCGTTGACTTTAAGCCTCTTAATGAATGACGCGTGGAAATGCCGTGTACGGCCGTAATAAAACTTCGTCTGACGTTTTCCTCCTGAACCATTCCAACTGCCGGTTTCCAACCCTTTATAAATCACTTCCCCTTCCCCACCGTTCCTATCTTCCATTCCATACAACTTTCTCACTTCTCCCTTCTCCCTTCATTTCTTCTATACAACTGCTCTCTCTCTCTCTCTCTCTCTCTCTCTCTAGATCCACATGGGTGAAGCTAAACAACCCCACTTGAATGGGGCTTATTATGGTCCTTCTATCCCTCCCAAACAATCATACCACAGGCACGGCCGAGGGAGCGGCTGTGGTTGTGGATGTTGCCTACTTAGCTGCCTTCTCAAAATCATAGTTACAATTCTTGTCGTTTTGGGCCTCATCGTCCTCGTCGTCTGGCTAGTTTTACGCCCCAAGGAGGTGAAATTCCATGTTGTCGATGCTTCCATTACCGAATTCAATCTGACCGGCAGCACTCTCCGCTACGACCTTGCACTCAACATGACTGTGAGGAACCCCAACAAGAAAATCGGTATTTACTATGATCGAATTGAAGCTAGAGCTTATTACGATGACGAATGGTTTGCTACCCAGCAGACCCTGACACCTTTCTACCAAGGCCACAAGAGCACTAAGTTTCTCAATCCTGTCTTCAAAGGTGTATCACAGATAACGCTGGGGAGTTCTGAGCTCTCAAGCTTCAACTCCGAGAAGAGCGCTGGTGTCTTCGAGGTTGATGTTAAGCTCCGCCTTCGTGTTAGGTTCAAGGTTGGAGCGATCAAGACTGGTCGTTTCAGGCCCAAGATCAAGTGCGATTTGAAGGTTCCTTTGGCTTCTAATCGGGCTTCGGTTGGTGCGTTTGGGGCTACCAAGTGCGAAGTCGATTTCTAATCGTTGGGACATACATATTCTTCTTCGACGATATATGTGATTTTTTGATTATTTTCCCTTATTGTATTTGTTTACTTATTACACATACGTTTTTTCGTTTCTTTTTTTCATCATAGATTGTTTACTTGTTTGATTATGGTTTTGGTGGTTCAGTATGTCACACCATATACTCTCTGACTTTTGTGTAAATAAATAAAAGCTATGGTGGATTTTGGTATTCTATGACGATCAAATGCAACAGAAACAGCTCTCCAGAAATGGGGTAAGGCTGCTTACATCTTGCCTCCTCAGACCCTCCCTCGTGCATTGGGTTGCCAATTTTTTTTATTTTTTTCATAACCAAGTATCGGGTTAAACCGGATCCTCTCCTGCCACTTATGACCTGTTAAGGTCCTGTCTAACAGGTGGCAGAAGTTTTTCCCCGCCAATCATCTCCTGCCACCTATTAGACAGACCTTAAGCAGGTCATATGCGACAGGAGAAATCCTTTGCGATCCAGGCCTCTTAGAGCATCTGACTAAATCGGGCCGTGGACTCCCCGCCTCTCCCACGAACAGGGTAAATCAATCGGGTTTTTTTCTTTTTATGCCTGGACAAGTGATCCCATGGGGTGCGTTTCCAACTCAACTCCTCCGCTTCATGAGGCGTGATCCTAACCAAACAGAATCTTGCATTTGAAATCAATAATTTGATAAGTGGATCCGGTCATTGTTTGGCTAGATCGTGGGTTGGTGATCGATGAATTATTTCGTTCACATTGTGAGCTACGGTTATGCGAGTCCTCATCAGCGTTCATATTGATATGCGGTGATGGAATGGTCAATCCTCCTTATGGCCAATGTTTGGTCCGGGTTTTGGTAAGAATGAAGTTTGTACTAATGTGTGTGAACAGTACCAATGGGGCACTTGTCACTTTTCGGTGCTGATGTGTCCGCCCCTAGTGCCATTCCTACCCAGTAGTACAAACTTCATTCGTATCTAACATTCTCTGCCATGACCACTGTGGTTGGTTAGAAAATTGTCATGTGTCTATCTCGAGTTGAAATTGTCTACTATAGCTTGAAATGTGCTAGAGTTTGGCATTGTTTACAATGCAACACTTACCCCTAAAAATTGGAAATCCTTTACCAAAAAGTGAAAATGACCAATCAAAATTTATTTTTTACACTTTTTGGGGGTACGTGTCTTACTGTAGATGATGCCAGACTTTACCATACTTCAAGTTGTAGTAGACGATTTCAACTCGTCTATCTCCCTCTTCAATTTTCTCTATCCTATTGGACTCTAAAACGGTTGCTCCTCTCTTATCACTATTTTTTCTCATTCACAAGTCTTCTATCCCTGTTTCTTCTCAATCACATCTCTCTTAAAAACTACCACGTTTCCTACTTCTAATAACTTCTTTTAAAATTCTATATACACGTATACACTCACCCGTCTTTACACACAGTATTTGCCAGTGTTCCACTATACAGGCAACCTTATTCAGCCTCATAAAATTATCGAATTAGCCATTTGATGAGCTCTTTCAATTACTATATAATAATTACAAGCTTAAATTTTATATGAACCTTACTATATTTGGAAGCGTTAATTGGATATATATTGGTGACAAAACAATGCGTGGTCTAAGCCAGTGACATGCTGTGTTCAGTTAAGCTTGGTACACGATGGTCGTCAGGGTTAAATCAGGTTGAGGATCAACCGCAGCAGCCTAACCCCAAGTGCATACGACTCAGGTTGTAGCTGCCAAGCATCATATCCTGCCTGTGGTGCTTATTACATTACATTTCTTGTTTTATTCTTTTACTTTATATATATATATATATATATATATATATATATATA
>JAOXJP010157406.1:0-12971 GCA_025762735.1 Platanus orientalis
GACCCTTGAATTCCCTTGGATGTTTGATCTTCACTTGATTGGATTGGGTGGTGGTGATCTCCATCATATTTTAGCATTATCTCCATTGGTAGGCTTTGCTAATGGGTTTTAAACTTCAATTGAGCTTTTTCGTGAGATCCTACAAGAGAAAATACAAATTTAATATAAATACACATAAAATAAATGTGATAATGCTCATTTTGATTATGATAATTATGTAATATTTTAAAGCAATTATCAGGTTCAGTTCGTACTATATAAACTCATGTGAGAAGGGTTCAGTTCACATCATATATCTGATGAGGTGGGTTCCATAATAGTTTGCACCATATATCTGGTGAGGTGGGTTCTATTAATAAAACCCTTTGATGAGCATGGTGGCTTTCTAACATAACATATCATTCTCTTGCAATTTGAATCAAATTATATCATTCATATGAACAACATATAATAATTCTTTACATAAACTAAATCAAAATGACATATAAGAATATATTTGATCCTTCTAAGTACAATTTATAAAACATATTTTTCAAAACAATACAAATCTGTCCAAAATAGTACTCTTGAGAATCATGAACAATAGGATGTAAATCATCACTTTTCTTTATAAAAATAAGCTCCAAGAACACTATGAATCTATTAAAGGATTATACATATAGCTTATCTTGCAAATCATTAAACAAATACCTCTAAAAGTACTTAGAAGATTAAAACAATTAATATAATAACTCTTTTAATTTTATGAACAAACTCTTGATTTTTCATTCAAAATATACTTCTACATTTATTATTAGTACAAAAAACAAATTCAAAATAGAGGATACAACTCTTTAAAATCTTAAGAAATTAGAAACAAATCACTTATTGATCATGTTCTTGTAAAAACAATTCATCTCTTTCAAAGTCATGTTTTAGAACTTTTGGCAAAACCAAACTAATGAAAAACGATTCAAAACCGGATCAAATGATTAATTTCTTTTGTAAAACGGAATTAATAGAGTTCTAAGATCCTAAAGAATGAAAACAAAATAATAATTTACATGTTCTCTTACCTCTTTACTTGTAGTTTTGTTTCTAAGCTTTTTATTTTTTAAATATCTCAAAATTTCTTGTAAAACCTAGTTTTTTTTTCTTTGTTTTTCTTCCTCTTGCTCCTTGCTTTGATCTTTGTGTTGAATTAGAACTATCCCTTATATAGATCATAAAAGAGTCTTGCCTTGTTTGGGAACTTTTCATAACCAAAAAACATGAAAAATCACAAAAAATCAAGTTTTAGCGTTTTTGCCTAGCATTGATCGATCATAGGTGACTCCATGATATGATCAATCATGGGTCATCCATGATCGTTTATCCCGAGTACTAAGTTGGTCGTAATTTTCTCGTTCGGACTTGGATTCCCTTACCGTTTGTTTCGTTGGAAACTAGATTTCAAGACATTTCCAATGACATAAGGTTTACTCACTAATTCGTCCTATATTTTTATTGGTGTATTTTAAAATTACTTCAAATATGTTGGTTTATCAACATTGACACATTGTAGAAAAATAATCATAACTTTCTTTTAAAAACTTTTATTCACTCACCATTTGTGGCATTGAAAAGTAAATTTTCATATATTTTCAATGGTATATAGTTTTCTAGCTAATTCATTTAGAGTTGTTATAGGTTTAACTTTAAAGTTATCCCAAATCTATTGTCTGGGACAACTTCAGTACTTATCAAGTCCATGACTTGTTTTTTACTTTTTTTTTATATATATTTTTAATCCAACTTTTTCACACCTATATGTGTCAAACTATCACTAATAAACTAAAAATTTGTAATACTCATGAGGCCAAAACAATTTCATCATCATTATGCATCAATGAAGCTATTATGTGCATGCAAACATATGTGGGGTATTACACCATTGAATTTGAATATATTTTGTCCAAAATAATCTATAACTAACCATTAATCATATAACTAATCATTAATCATGAGACTTCAAAATAATATGTCCATATTTGATAAACTAATTGCACATAATTTGCATTTAGATATTATTGTATAATGTCAAAAAAGAGAAATCTAAGAGCACATCTGGGCATTCAATCAACTATTGGGTTTTCCATGAATTGATAGCCTCACAATCCTCATCTAGTGCCAAAAGTGGTGCTTTAAGATCAATGTCAACTGCCAAAACAACTATTGCTATATTTGCCACTAAAGGCACAACAAATTGTCTATAGCTTTAGATCTCTCTACAGTTCTAACGATCTTATTACAACCACAAAAGTGGTTGTGATTTGACTAAAATTTGATATTTAAATCTCAAGGATGTCATATCACAGCCACCAGTGGTTGTGATAGATCGTTTGGACAGTATAGTGATTTAGAGCTATACCCATCAATTGGTAGCTCCATGTTTACCGGTTCTAGCATTTCAACATTCATTTTAGGTAGGTCGAAATAGGCACCAATTGAGCAGATTAAATGAGACAAAATAAAAAATTCTTTTAATTCAAGAAAGAAAATCAAAAAACAAAAGGCGTGGTGAACAGACAACCATCCTCAAGTTTAGTTAGTGAAAGAAAAGTCTTTGTAACTTTAAAGAGGTTTTTTTTTTTTTTTTTGGTTTTCTTTCTTTACCTAATAGTGGTGTCAAGAAACAAGTCCTTAATTTAAAAGGCCGAAGCTGTCTATAAAATAATAATAATAAAGCTTGTACATATTGTTAAGATGAGACATGATTTTCAAAAGGACCTCTTTGAACTGTAAGGCCAAGATCAACACAATCTTTGACCCTTATATCATCGGAAGTTAAATTCCTAAACTGCTTGTTCATACACATAAGCCTTGCTTCATCTTTTGGCCCTTCCTTCAACAATATTAGGTGATGAACCAAATGGTCCAAATCTCTCTCTCTCTCATAACTTCACAACGAAGTTTTTTTTTTTTTTTTTTAATAATTTTTTTTGAAACAACCTGGACTAGACCAACTCCAACATTCATGGATCTCCTAAAACATTGACTCAGGCCAAAAAGATGGGTAAATTGCACCTTTGTTGGAAACGGTTTTGAGTACGCAGTTTTATTGTGCTTAAATTTTCAAATCTTTTTGTGTGACCATCTTTGAGCCAAAATAAAAGTGGGTCCCACAAGTCATTTGAGGTGGTTCACATGGGTTTTTGTACACCTCAATGAGGAAAATAACGCCGTATGTTTGGATGCTCAAAATTGTTAATGGGTGAATGAAAAATTGTTTCTAAAAGTGCACAGTTGAACACTGGTTAAAGGGTGTAAAATTTGAATAGTCCCACATTGGTTAGTCTAGAAAAGTTTGGAGGCTTATATACATTAGCCTTAGACATAAACTTGGGCCCCAAGGGGCATCGTAGTTTTGTGGAAGGGGGAGGACCTAGCCAACATGGGCCAAGCTCAAACCAACACACATGCACACTGAACTAGATTGGTTAACCTGTGTGGGGGTGTGTCTATTCTTGGCGAGTTTTACCCTTTTTACCCTCGTGCTCAGTCCAATCAAGTCCGTAGTGTCTACCAATTTCGCTAAAGTAGCGGGTGCTATAGCGAAATTGATTGCAAAAGAGGGTAAATAGTTCCGAAATGAATAGTCACAAATGTGACTATTAAATCTCACCTTTTTACCCCTTGTTTGTTTTGAACAAATTTAAACATGGTTACACAATTGCATCTTTTTGCTTTCATGTTTGGTCGAACATCATAAGGTGTGTCTCTATGCCTATTCAGAACAGACATGAATAGTCTATAAATAGACCGTCCCTCCTCCATTTCATGAATCTGAAATCCAAAATTAGGCATTATAGGGGGTATCCAAAATTAAGCATATAGAATGCATTATAACTTGTTGTAAGAGAGAGAAAACAACACCAGTTTGATTCACCAGATACATAAATTGTAGTGCTTCTTCTGTGTGTATTATAACATTGTATCCTAGGAAGCAAACGTCCGAAGAGTTTGTAAGCACCATTATGAGGGGTGGAATTTGTCCTAAGGACACAATGTCAAACATTAGCCTTAATCAATTGGTATTTTTTATTTTCAATTCATTCAGTCAAGTAAGTCATTCTATTCATTTTATTACTAAGTCTTTTACTTATATGAAATAAATACTTCTTGTTTATAGAATCATGCATATCAGTCTTTATACATAAAGTATAGAATAATTCCTTAGGTTTAGGAGAATTTGCTAGCCTTCATTCTAGTTAGGGCCTCACATAGGACTGGGGCTAGGATCAGTTACCCAAGCTTAGGCCCGACAGGTCCCAGGCTTGAGCTTAAGCTTGGGCTTTCTTGAAGCTTGACTCGAGGCCCATGAATTTAAGTTGGAACGTGGTGAGGCCTTGATGCTTGACTTTTTCCTGGGCTCTGTATACAATAACAGGTCCTTTCCAAGGCCTAGCCTGAACTCGGCCCATTCACACCCTTCTACTTTACTTTTTAGATTTATGTACCAAGTTAGAAAGAGCTCAGGCTAGTCAATCGATGATTATTTTATTCATAGTTGATTGCTACACATTTTTTCTTTCATGTTTTTGTGTTCTTCATCTCCCTTAAATAAGAACATATGTCAATGAGTTCATTCCGGTACATCTTGTGCATTATCAACACATCTATAGAGGGACCAACAATAGATTGAAGCAATTTATCATATTTAAAATGCCTTTAACAATTGGGATCATAGGCATACTCACTTTGGCCTCTTATCCATTTAGCCCTTTTTACCTTGTGGTGGGCTTTCACTCTGGTCCAAGTTTGTTCTTTTCATAGGTTTTCTCTCTTTATCCATATAGCCCGTTTACCTTGTGACTGGCTTCCACTCTAGTCCAAATTCCTTTGTCCATAGGTCACCTCTTTCATGACTCAAACTTAGGATGTGGTGCGGCTCTGATACTAATTCTTAGAAACCTAACCAAAATTCCAAAAACCTTGAGTAATGGAAACATGTCAAGCTTAGTCCTTAAACTATTGGGATCAAAAGATAGAGAGCTACTTTTTCCCTACAAACTTTAAAGGACCAGATGAAATATTTCTTGTTCCTACTGACACTCATCAATTTATTCTGTGGCACTTTAGATACTGAGAAGACCAAAATGCATCGCTCTATATCATGTTCTCTCCTCTCACAACCACCAGATGCTTTTGGCATTGGTTTTGTGGGGAGGTTGAGAATAAGATTTTAAAGGGAAAGAGCTATTAATAGATGAGAAGGCCATTGACAGAAAATCTTTGGGATGAAAAAGGGTTTTGCTTTTCAAGAAAAATGAACTATCCTTCCTACGTTATGTGATTCATTATCTATTGTGTTTTGTTTCCTTAGTTCACCACAAGTTAAGTCTTTGCGCGCAAATTCTATTTTCTTATTATATTTATTGCTTCTCTTAATTCAATGGCAAATAATTTTATTGAATGCCTAAAATCTTGCCTATGCATGGATGAGCTTCGAAGTAAATATGCATGGATGAAGGTATCAATGAAAGAAGTTCAACAAGTACAAGAGAAAACTAGAGCTAGCAGTTGAAAAATGATATTGTCGCTTGTAAGGCTGAGCCGAAAGGATGTTCTGTTAATGATTGTACCTTTGCCCCCTCACATGGGTGTGTGGACTCATGCAAATTGGGCCTGATATCCTCTGCACCGCTCACCAAAAAGTGAATTGATTCCCCCCTTCTGTCTTGGCTCCTGAGCATCGCAGAGGGGGGCGGCACATAACATATCGCCCCAAATCTGTGGGACACATACCCCATGTGAGGTACAGGATATCCTGGACGGAACATCTTTTCCAATGTAGAATTAGTAATAAAATTGCTGAAGCAGCTTCGCTCTGAGCTCAAATAGAGGCTCAGGTATGAACCAAACTGACTCGGCCCTTGACAGCCCTTCTAGTCAATAACTTCCTTTGAGGATTTGGTAGGACTGACATCAGGGGTCAACACATCAGCACCAAAAGTGTAAATCATTTTTTTCAATGTTGATGTGTTGACCCCTTATGTCAGTCCTACCTTAGGGTGATTTTAGTTGGTCCTATCAAATCCACGCCTGAATAGCGCATACTAGCAAAGCGATACTGGTAGTATCTACCGTACGCCTCGTCAACTAACGTCACCCTTTCGCATTGTCCAGCACCAAACAAACAAAAACCAACGTAGTGGACGTTTACTCTTCCCCTGGTTTACAAAAAGCCGTCGAAAGATTCCTCTCACTTCTCCATTCAAGGTTAAGGAATATAATAGTCACTTTTTTCTCTACCCAAGCAATCTCTGGTTCCTTTTCTAAGCTCAGAAACCCTAATTAATTGCTGCATTTTCCAAGCTCTCTTCGTTGAGGGTAAGGGTAGATCGTTCCGTCCATTGAATCTCTTTTCGTCGAAATTCATTTGCATTTCTGCACTTATCTTCACAAATTATAGGGATTCTGTTCCGAGGATTGGTTTCGATTTTTTGTGGAAGTTGGTGGAAGCTAAGGGTTCGATTTGATGTTTACTGATGTAGCTTTACCCTTGATTTTGTCGAACGCGGTGGTTCGGGGGGGAATTTCTGCAATCTAGGCTGTGGTTTTGATGGTTTGAGTTGGAGATTTGAAAGGATTTGATACGAGGGAAGTTTTCATTTCTGGTGGAAATTGCTAGGAAGTTGGAAATTTGTTTTTGTTCAGTTATTGTTCTTGGAACTGTAGCGATAGTTTCAATATTTGGTTGTCGAGGGGTGTTGTTGGTGGGGTTTAGACTTTGGATTTGATGGATGTGGATGGTGGGAGTACGTCGGGAACTGGTGGGGGAGCTCAACCTGTCTCGATCCATTCGAGGCGACATAAAGGTACAATTCTATCTGTGAAACAATAATTCAATCTCTGTTCCTCTTTTTCTTCTTCTTCTTCTTCTTCTTCTTTCTGCAGCGGGACAATTTTATGTTTGTTATTCACTAGTAAAGAACACTTGGAAAAGGATTTGAGTAGTTCAGTTGTAGCTTAGACAGACGTTTCATTTGGTTGTATTGATAGCTTTAGGCAAATTGTAAAATGTATTAAAATGGAACATAATTTGGTACATATGGTTCTATTTGTGTTGATATCTGGAAAGCCTGGAATAAGCCACCAAGGTTGGGTGTTCAGCTAGTAGCATGTGTCCAAGAAAGTTGGAGCTTCAGTTGCTCTAGTATGGTCTGGATTGGTTGCCATGCTAGGTAGCCAAAAACACAGATTTTGATAGCAGAGGAGGCTTGCCCTTAATGATGAGTTAAGTTCCAGTTTGCGGGTAGATGCGTGCTTTGTTTCCTGCCCAGTACTGCTTGGCATCATTTTCAATCTGCAGATTCTGGAATTTTAGGCGTTGGCCTAGTTGGAGCCCCTCTTTAATTGCAAGTTTCAGCGTTCTTGGCGCTGACTTCTTTATTGAACCTTGGGTTCCAATGAACAAATCTGCATAAGTCCATGGCTGCTATATACACAGTGGCCTGTGGTGCACAAGCATCATGGGTATTCAGCTAAAACTTTAAGTCAATGCTGTTTGGTGAATTACAATGGGGATTTGTGTTGTGGAAACTGGTGGTTCCAAGTCAGGCTGGGCTTTTCTAGTATTCCCATTGTTTTGAGAGAGAGAGAGAGAGAGAGAGAGAGAGAGAGAGAGAGAGATCTGCTGACTTTTCTTTTACCATGTATGAAGGATCTTAATGTGATGGTTTTGCAGTGTTTCATCAGTTTACCCAACAGAGTCTCCCTGCTTGTAAACCTGTCTTGACTCCGGCATGGGTGAGATAACACAATCAATCTACTTGTTACTTTTCATTCAACTTTTTACATTATCTATTTTGGACTTGTGACATTGATTATATAATTTACAGGTGATTACCACATTTTTGTTGATGGGTGTCATTTTTATTCCTGTTGGGCTTGTTGCTATTCGTGCTTCACAGAGTGTAAATGCCTCCAGGGCCTCCACTTAGTCATTTTAATACATTCTGAAGCTGAGCAGGCACACACACACACACACACACACATTAAAGCTCCTGATAGCTACATGTGGCATCAATCTAGAGGAGGTTAATTTCTTTTTTACAATTTGAGTTGCAGGTTGTAGAAATCGTGGACCGATATGACACCGAATGTATACCTGAGGAGTTTAGAAGTAATAAGGAGGCATATATCAGAGACAAATCAATCCCCAAAAACTGTACTCGAGTCTTAAGGGTGATGCTTTTATTCCAATTATTACTTCATCTATATATGAACTTACATATTGATTTTTTTAAACATTGTTATTTTTATTGGCATAAAGTTTTCAGGACGGCTTTGTTGATTTGATTTTCTAGATGAACAATAATATAGAATGATAGGTTTATCCATGCAGTTAGCTCAAGTTTGATATAGCCACTATATATCAAAAGTGTCGGAACATCTTTATTTCGGTTTTTAGTTGATTAACTTACCAATGAAACCCAGCTATTGAAAAAATTAAATGCATCCCAACAAGGTCAAAGTGACACAGTTTGAATATGATTGGAGCAAGTAATGTACTTGGGGCCAGATTATGGACAAAGTGTTGGACCTGCTGGTTCATAGCCAGTTTGCAGGTTTACTAGCTTGAGTTCAACTTCCATTCTCTAGTAGTTAGTTTTATTGATTTACCAGCAAGTAGCTTTGTTTAGGAAACTTATGTCTGAGTTAGGTTTTGGAATACTCAAATGTCATGTTCAACTTTTAATTGCATTAGGAATTAGGAGTTGCAATCATGAAATCAAGGATTGGTTGATCCTAATTTGGATCACCAAATTCAGATGGAGATTGGCAGAGTACAATCTGATTTGGCCATGCACAGAGGCCAGATTGGCCGAATCGGTCATGATCAGCCAGATATCGATCTGATTTGCTCTCAGATCCGGATCCAAACTATGGTTGCATCCTTACTAGGAGAGTTTTTATTTTCAATTGTAATAAGTGACGAGAGGCATTCTATGTGCTGTTTTATTTTTGCCGAATTTAGTTAGCTAGTTTAGATAGTTGCATGTTTTTATTCTAGAGTTAGTGTGATTGTGTGACTTCATCATTTTTTTTTTTGGGGGTCAATGAAAAAGAGAGGGTTTATTAGAGTGTAAGTACCTTAATGGCCAGAACTCATAATACAACCTATAGGGTCAAGAATAAGAGGCCAATTGGGGAAAAAAAGAAACTATACCAGATCAGGAATGTATAGGCCTTAAACATAATTCATGTCTAAGGACTCCCCTGCCCTGGCTAACTCATCTGTTGTCAAGTTCAGACCTTGGGATCTATAAAAACAAGATGTTCATTGAGGATCTAGGGAAATCTGCTACCCATAGTGCACTATCTAATTACTACAGTCTACAGAGTCCTCCTGATGTAGGACAGCCTATGGATTTTAAAGAATCCAAGACTATACTATGAAGAATAGTGGTGGGGTTGAAAGGATGATCAATAAGAGATTGGAAGGACTGTATTAACAGATTTTTATTGCTGTAAATAAATCAGAAGAAACTAATCATAAAGGATTCAAAGTAAGAGAGAAAGAAGAAGAGAAATGAGAAGATCAAGATGGAGAAGAGAGAAGAATAAGAAGAAGAAGAAACAAGAAGGATTAAAGAGAAGTGAGAAAACTTACCTAGGATCACCTATGATTTCACACGGTTGAAGCTTTCAATCCAAAATAAACTCTCATTTCATAAAATTTTTAGCTGTGTATTTTACTGCTCTATCTCCCCCATAGTTTTTAACAAACTTTGAAGCCCTAGAAGACTCTTAATTATTAGAATTCTAAAACAAAATATAAATCCCATCATATCCTGGTACCCTGCCAGTATTTTGGTCATAAATTTCTCAAAACACATTCGATTTGGAAAATCTTGGGCTCTTTGGAAAGATAACTGATTAACTTCTCAAATGACACTGACTTAAGCCAAATGGATAAGTTTTGGTTGCCCAAAATCAGGCCTGAATAAAAGTGATGGAAAGTTGGAACTTTTCACTTTCCTAAAATAAAACCTATTAAACTTAAATTTACTCAAACTGAACCAAACACAAAATAAGGTCCAAACTTGAACCCAGATCAACTATGGCTCAACATTTATGGCCTAAATATAAAATTACCAAAATACCCTTATGACCAAATCTGAAAATTTTGTGGTTTTTGAATCTCTCTCTCTCTCTCTCTCTCTCTCTCTCTCTCTCTCTCTCACTCTCTCTCTCTCTTTGATGGATATGAATTTGGTTCTCTTGTGAGGTGGAACATACAAAAAGCCCAAAGAACTGCTAGATCTGGCTGCATCCCCCCTTTCACTAGACTTTGGCTCCTTAGAGAGGTGCGTGTTCAAGCCCTTGTAGAAAGGCTAGGAGTTCAGCACAAAGTGAATCACCCATCAATACTGTCCCCATGTCGTCTCTGAAAACTTCTCCAATCCTCAAGGGATCTGGGTTTCCTTTAGATCTATCATAAAAAATGAATTAATGGTTGTTGTAATTCCATCAGTGCAGATTTTACTTTGGTGTGAAGATACATGGTTTTCAATAATGTGGATTCTGCAGAACATAAAATCCATGATGTGTGATGATTAACTAGAAAGAGCAATTTTGATAAAGCAGCCTGCATTATTTACTGTTTTATGTATATGAAAGCTCAAGCATCTGTGTGATAAAAGAAGAAGGATTGTGGAGGAGGCAATAGAGGCAAAGTATGGACTAGAAAACAAATGGGAATGCAAGAAGACTTCACGGGATCAATTGCTAGAAAGGCATTATAGCCCAGATGAGTTCATTTAAAAAAGGTATTTGTATAGAAGTGGGTAATGGGTCTCATACATCCTTTTTTTTTTTTTTGATTTTGGAGGATAAATGGTGTTCCGATATTTCTCGAATGGAGTTGTATCCTGATATCTTCAGCTTGGCCAGGAACAAAAAGATAAATGTGGCCGAGTACATATCTATTGATGGAGTAGTAGCTAGATGGGCCCTTCAGTTGCGGAGTGATCTCAACGATTGGGAATAGATCTGGCGGCTAACCTTCTTGGCACTTTGGATATCTACTAACCTGGGTTTTGGAGTGAGGATAAATGGATACAGGGAATGCGCAACTCAGGGATCTTTACTGTCAAATTGTGTTATAAATGTTATAATGATACTTGGGAGTTAGGTTTTCTTTGGAAGCAAAGGGAGTAATGTAGGATGTAAGCTCTGATACCAAAATTGATGTAGAACAATGCCAAGAACACAATTTAAAGTCCAAAAGAGATTTGGCCGAAGCAAAACACAATTTAAAACAACCAAAACTTGAATTTAAACATATCAAGTAATTCAAAATTTAGGAAAAAAATTAAGAATAGAAAACGAAAGTTAAGTGGAGGGGTTTAGAAGAATTTAGAAGAGAAAAGAGGAAGAAGAAACTCAAAAGGACAATTTTGGACTTTCCAGATAGAATCTTGAAATTACTAAAATACTCCTGATCGTGCGTAAGAAAATTACAAAAATTTTCAGATATATTCTGACTTATCTGAGGGTCATATTGTCAAAATTCTATTGATTTTTGATAAGATTTGCTATGTTAAATCATAAAAGTTCAAACATTGGAAGATTCTTTAATGGAGATTTTATAAAACCAGTATGGAATCTTTTCGAATAATCTAGCAAAAAAGAAGGGAATCAAGGGGAAAGTTTAGGGGGTTTAGTAGGGGATCCTTCGGAGATCAAAGTCCTTAAAAAGGTGCCTAGAGTGGAAGAAGAAAGAGAGAAAAATAAGATATTGTTGGGATTTAGAAGAAAGAGAGAGAGATAGAGAAGGAGAGTATCACAACTCAACCCTTAGAGAGAAAGGATAACAAGGGCCAAGCCCACAACACACAAAGAGCCCTTAAATAGGCTTTGCAACTCAAAATAATAGAAGGAAACAAAATAGCAACTTACCTACTAAGACTCCTAAATTTCTAGAACTTCTAAATAAGACTTTCTAAAAGTGAAAATTCTTAAAAGTAAACCCTTCTAGAGGTTGTCGATCAACATACAAAGAGGGCCCCATTTGTTGACTTTTGAAGACCAAATAAAAACAAATAAATAGTTGTAGACTTGCCCTATTAAATGACTAAACTATCCTTGGCTTTTATCCTTATTACAAAATACCCTTAGGACTAAATTCCCCAATTTAAGCTCTGGTTCTAATGGCCTTATTACATGACTACCCAACCCCTAAACACCTAACATAAACCCATACATTGCACACAATTTGAATCTTGTTCTCTTGTGCAATGGCATATACAAGAGCCTTGTCGCAATTTCTACATTAAATTTCTATTAGTAATCCCTAAGGGTATGGTTCTTTCAAGTTAAACTTTGATGGTGCCTCTCAAGGCAATCTAGGGCTAATAGGGTACAGTTGTGTATTATCAGATGCAGATGTTAATATCATTCGGGTCATTGTGGGTCTTATTGCTACCATGGATCAAAATTAGGGGTGGGCATGGGCTGGGCCAGGCCCTATAATTATAGTTCAGGCTCGGGCCAGGGCTTGGGCCCATAAATTTTTAATAAACTTAGGCCCGGGCCCGGCCCTAATTAATTGATCAGGCCCCGGATCGGGCTTTGGGCCGGCCCATGAATTTCTGAAAAAATTATTGTTGAGATATAGCTTTGAACTTTAAACCTATCATGTATTTACTAAATGCTTTAACTAATAGCCTGTTTGGCAGCCACATGTAATGTACTCATTTCATTTGAGTTTCTTAAAGCATTTGTTGCCATAAGGTGATGGTTTGTAATGGATTCATTCAAATTTATATTGATTTGTTAACTACAATTAGTAATGAATCATCGTTGGTTTTTCTATAAAATGAAATGACTGAGGTTATCAAGCACAAATCGGTGTAAATCTGAATGAGTTCATTACAAACCATCCCATTGTGGCTACAAAAGCCTTGAGAAACTCAAATGAAATGATTACATTACAGGTGGCT
>JAOXJP010157417.1:0-12971 GCA_025762735.1 Platanus orientalis
GGTCATACGAGATTTCTGTTTTGTAGAGACCCTACATGAGTTACATGATTTCAGTTTTGTTAGAGGCCCTACATGTACTAATCTGTTGGATTTGTTACGAGGTGTTTTAATGAGATTTGGTTCAAGATTAACCCTACATAGGTTGAATTGTTTTGATCCGAGGTGTACTTTGTTGGAAACCGTTCATGGGTTATATGAGTTTGAGAGTTATATTAGACTTCCATGAGCATGCATCTATTTTGATATCTATTACACTTCGAATTGTGTGCACACAAAATTCATACATAATTCATGTTTAAAGGCCTATGAACACTCACATTAGCATTGAAAAGTGATAAGCACGTGCCCCAAAAATGTAAGTCACTTTTCAATGCTAATATGAGTGTTCTCAGCCCTCGACATGCATTGTGCATAGATTATGTGCTCATAGAAGGCAAGTTGTATCTTTTAGCTAAGTTAGCCTATTTGAGAGGTGTTAAGGCCTAATTATTTGAGTATTTTAAAGTGAACATTTGCATTGCACGTTACACTTTCTTTATGAGCTACACATTTCTTATTGCAGTTATGAGCTTTTGTTAATTCAGCTTATGCACTTCTTGAACCTTTACTAGATTCTAATTATCATTGTAGTTAGATCGACTCTTATACAATTCATTTATTCTGATATGGAATCATTCTGTACTCATAGCATTCGATTTATTCTGTGGGACATTATGTATATTCTCTCACAGGCTTTATAGCTTACCTATGTTTTTACCACCTTTTTAGGTGGCGCCCGGTAGTATCTGGTATCTTGTAGGTTCGGCCCTAAGGATGGATTGTGGGAGAGAGGGCCTCTTGTTTACTTCTTTATATTTCTTTTATGTTTAGTACTTATTCATGTATGAACAGGGATTTATGGTGATAGACGTTATTTTAAGGTACTTATAATTACGTTGGAGACACTTTGTTGGTTGGCCAGTTTAGAGGCCCACATAATGTTACTATTTATTTAGAGACTATAGCTTTAAAGTTGGATGTTGGATATATTATTGCGATCTTTCTTTTGCGTAGTTTAGAATGTACATGTTAATATTTCTGCTGCACTTTATAGATAGATGTTATTATCTTATGATTATGCTTCCGCTGTGAATGTTTGGTAATTGAGGATAGTAATTGGATAAAAGAAACAAAAAGAATGAAAAAATAATATGTTACAAATTAGTAAGTTAAGTAAGAAACCCCTTCCGCAAAAACAGGGTAATGTCACACTCCGGGATCCGTGACACCGTGCACGTGCATTTCCCCATATATTACCCTGATTTTTGCTTGCGGGTTTTGAGGCATGACAATAACTCCTCCATGGTTTAACTTCATCTACTGAAGTATATCTCGAACCTCTTCTACACTTCGTTTTGTCCTCTTCTTTGTATCTAATTGAAAATCTATCATGTAGGGTTCCAATGACCTAGGGCAGTCAAACAGGACGAGAGTCTTGGCTCAATTGATTTGTCAAGAAACCACATTTGTTTCCTTTGTCAAGACTAACCCTTATCCATCCGGTTCCCCGCTTAGTCAAGTTTTTGGCCTGCCATCTAATATTCTTCATGAGGCTTTATCGAACCTGCAGATTTTGCTGAAGAAGGGCGTTGTGGTTGTATTATCGGATTCCACCTTGAGCACCAAGTTTAAAACCTCTGGAGAAATGCTGTCACAACACGATTCCTATCTAGCTCTGGAAAAGAGGGTTAGGCTTCGACTGTTTTTAGCACATTTCAACGAGGTTGCTGCAAAACTTGAATTTAAGCAACTAAAGGAATCAGAAGGTCGAGACCTCCAAACCCAATTCGAGCGAATGGTCACTACGAGGGACAACTTTGTTCGTGATGTTGAATCTTTACTTGGCAAAATCAACTCCAAATTACACAGGGCTAAGAAGCTAAAAGAAGAACTTGTGAGGTTTCATTATGGGACCGAGTCAATTTATACTTGACTTAGTGACTTAATGGAAAATATGTCCACCCTCAATACACAATTGAAGGGCCTTCCTGACATCAGAGCTTCTTGGCAAAAGCACCTTACAGAGCTTTCTGTTTTTAGTCAGGGAATTGATGATTGGTGGACCATGCTAACATCGAACTTCTTGCCATAGTTGTTTTTGTTGAGTTTTCAGAATTTTGAATGAACAAACTTTTAATTCCATATAGGTGGTTTGTACCTTTTTAAATATTTTCCATTGATGGTTCTTACATGTTCTTCTCCATTGATGTCCATAAGCCTATAGGAATTACTATAAAAAATTTCACTAACTAAGAATGGTCCACACCATGTTGGGGACCATTTACCAAACAAAGGATCCTTTGTCCCTATGGGCCAAATCAACTTCCATACCAACTCACCTTCATGAAAAGATTTCGGTTTGACCTTTTTATTATAGGCTTTAGCTTTCGACCCGTCGAAATAAAGCTTCAAAGGGGATAAGCTTATTGCAAGTTCTTCAATTTTACTTCCCATTTGACAAGGGTGGTCAACTAAAAAATCTGCCAAGGCTTGTCCTTTAATAGCCTTTTGGGGCATGTAAACCAAATCGAACTCTATTAATGCTATACTCCACTTATCCATTCTCCTTCTCATAATGGGTCTAGTTAGCATATATATTTAATTACAATAATCTAAGCAATCACATAAAACAGTATAAGGCAAGAAGTAATGTCTTAACTTCATGGTTGTAAAATACAGGGCCAGACATATTTTTTTCATACTGGAGTAATTACATTCAACATTTTATAACATTCTACTGAGATAAAAATTTCTTGTTCGTGGTCATTCTCATAATTTTGGGCCAACAAACTGGCTATAGAATGTTTAGTCACTGAGGTCTACAACTTTAGTGGTTTTCCCTTGATGGAGATAGCACTGGTGGATTCACTAGATATGCTTTGATCTTATCAAAAGCCTATTAGTGCTCTTCGCTCCATACGAACTCTTCATGTGACTTCAACCGTTACAGTAGTGAAAATGCTTTCGTATTCCCTAGCATATTAGAAATGAAATGCCTCAAGAAATTAAGTTGACCGATGTATTTTTGCAATTCTTTCTTATTAGAAGGGGAAATAGCTTGTATAATGGCCTTAGCGTTGTTTTAGTCTACTTTGATTCCCCGCTGGTGTATGAGGAATCCAAGGAAATTCCCAACACTTATGCCAAAGGCACATTTCAACGGATTCATTTTAAGTTGGTGTTTGCACATACAAATGAATCCCCTTTCGAGGTCTTCAAGGTGCTTATTGAAGTCATGAAATTTTATCACCACATCATTGATGTATATCTCCAAGAATTTTCCTATCATGTCATGGAATATCAAATTCATGGCTCGTTGGTAAGTAGCCCCAGTATTTCTTAGCCTAAACGACATGACCAACCATTCGAATGTCCTAATAGCCCCAGAGCATCGAAAGGAAGTTTTTTGCATGTCCTTCTCGGCTATGAAAATCTTATTATAACTAGAATGTCCATCCATAAAGGACAAAAATTTGTATCCGGCTACACCATTGACCAAAAGATTGGCGATAGGCATATGGTACTCATCTTTTGGCATAGCCGAGTTTAAATTCCTAAAATCTATGCAGAGTCTTAGCTTACCATTCTTTAATACAAGAACAACATTGGATAACCATTCTCCGTACTTGGTCAATCATATGAAACCTGCCACCATCAACTTCTCAACTTCCTCATTGATCTTTAGGGTGACTTCATTCATCATCCTTTTTGGAGGTTGTTGATTAGGAGAGCATTTGGGCTTGATAGGTAGTCAATGTTCAACCATGCCTCTCTCTAGTCCTGGCATCTCCTCATCTATCCAAGTGAAACAATCTAAAAAACGATGAAGTAGTTTCACCATTTTCTCAAATTCTTGTGGTCGGAGAGATCCACTCATGTATGTTACTTTTGGCTAGTCAAGGATGTTTACATTAACCTCTATCAAAGGGTTTTGCACCTCTGCCTTGAGTTCATCCAGTTTTATGGGGGTAGTAGCTATAAATTGCATGCCAGCTTCCCTCTTATTGCCGATAAGCTGATCCATGACATAATTAGTAAAGAATATGTTAACTTTTTTCTCTGTCAAGTATCCTAACAGTCTTCTCATGGTCATTCAAATGGTCTATCCTTTCTTATCTTGCTCAATTGTCATGGTCATTGAGAAGACTTGGGTAAGCTAAATCTTGGCACACTTCACCAAGGCCTTCAAGTGTAGAGGCTTATTCATTCACTACGGTGGCCCTTTCAAGGTTGCCTTCCTCATCTCGACCTAGCAATCTCACAGGTCCAAATTGATCCTCGTAAAACTGGGCTTCGATATGATTGGCACATGTCATGAATGGCTTATCATATGTATAAACAACTTTGACATTATTTTGATCATTCCAAAGCAAAAGTAGTTGATGCAACGAAGATGGGACACAACAGTTTGAGTGTATCCAGTTTCTTCTAAGTAAAGTGTTATAAGTCAATTGAGCATCAACCACAAAGAAGGCAGTAGTTACTGGCTTACTTTCTACTTTAAGTTATATTGGTAGGACTCTCTTAGTTTTAGTGACGTTCCCATAGAAACAACACATTGCTACATCTGTTGGGATCAGATTATACTCATCTTTTGAGAGCTTTTTCAGTATTAAGCAAGGAAGGATGTTGACCACAACTCCATTATCTATGAGCACTCAGTTGACCAACCTTCTTTCTAACAATGGCTTAATATACAAAGTCTTCAAATGTTAGGACATCTTTTAAGATGGTTTATCAAACATTATCTTACCTAACATTTGCCCGGCCATCTTTGGCCCTGGATGTTGTGTTCTTCTTCCTTCAACTTGGTTGTTGATGCAAGCTCCTCTCTCGAAGCTTAGGCTTCATCTTCTAAATGTTGGTGAGGATCCAAACTTTGCCCTTCCTGTGCTTTGAAACTCGAAAGGTAAGGTTAAAATCATGTTGCAATCCATCACTTGAGTTGGTGAGGATCCAAACTAAATAAATGTTCTTTTTCTTGTAGAGTTTTCAAGGGTTGGGGTCAAAACTAGCTCATCAAAAAATGATTCAGAGACCATCAACAATTCTATGAGGAGACCATCATCATTACCAAATTCCTCAAGATTGACCTCCTTGTCTTCCATGGGCATTCTGTGCTCTTTCCCAAGTGGAGGTTCTTTAGTTGATTGGCTTATTTCTCCGTTGTATGTTGGCTCTACTTGATTAACCAAAAACACGCTGCTGACTTTTCCTACTGGCATGTTGTTCACACAACCTTTGTCTCGCTTTTTGGATTTTTCTTTCTGTTAAATCATCAATAATGGGACTACCTTAGGGTCTTCAGATGTCTCCTCTGGGTGTGTATAGAATCAATGATCGTGGCCTCTCGTCCTTTCAGTGTTTTGGCCATTCTCATAACATCCTTTCATTGTTTCAACTAGCCTTGGAGAATGTCCCTGCCTTTTAATTCTACTTGATTTAACCTGTAACTCCTACTGCCTCAACCACCTCCTTTTCTAAGTACAAGTCATCCTCAAAAAATCTAGGTTGTACCCATACCTAAATGTTGGCTTAAGGTGTGGTTTCAAGTTGGGAGATACCAACGTCATCCACCTTTCTAGATCTACCTGTGGGGGCTTGATCATCTTAGAAGGGTGATCATGGCATGTGTCAATATGATGTTGTGTGATCTAAGGCTTATGCACATATTCACCTACATGTCCAACCCATTTATTGGGTCTTAGGTTGACATGTGGTTTCCTGAGGTCTTTCCCCGACTCCTTATTGGATGAAAGCCCTTTCGAGCTATGAGGGTAAGGTTGTAATGACCCTCGAGCACCCCAGGTAGCTTCATGATGCCTATCATATTGATGTTGTTTCCTTTCTTGTGATCAATGCTTGTTTGGGGAGACCTGCGGCTCTACCTTCACTTCCTGCTTTCTTTTTACAATGTCCATTATTGCTGTTAGTGTCTGGCTGCAATTGAAGTATAGTAGTTTCAATCCTGTTTCATGTTTGTGGCAATGCATCGGGGAATCGTCTATTTCATCATATGCTCTTTTTTCGAAACTCTCCCCCTTGTTTTGTTTGAGTTTTCAATTCTGACAATCCTTTGGTGTTAACATAACCCAACTTGGAGATTTGGAGTCTAACTTTTACATCTTGTGTTTCCTGCAGTTCAAGTTAGTCATGACATTAGCATTGTCCATCCTAAAGTGAGTATCACCCACTAAGGTACTGGGGCAAATAGATATCATATCGACGTCCACCAGCTTTGGAAATGGATTGGTATTAACCTTCATAGCCCCAGCGTCATTGGGAAACCTTAATAATTTCTTGTCGATCCTATCTTGGATGATATTTCTGAATACCACGCATTTATTGGTGAAGTGTGTGAAAGAATTGTCACTTGTAGTAATTCTTTCCCTAAAACTCATCAAGAGAAGGGATTTGGTGTTTGTCAATCAATTTGACCTGTCGAGCCTCGAGTAGCAAGTCGAATATTTGGTCTGCACGCCCCAAGTCGAACGAGTAATTCCGAATAGGTGTTGCGGGCCTATTTGATTATTGGGCCTAGATACTTATTTTCACTATATCATTGCAAACGAAAGGTTTCTATTCGACAAATTTTGCTAGATTAACCTTGTAGCTTGGGTTCTGATAATAAGTCCCATAAGAAGTGTGCCAGAAATGGCTTTCCTCTCTAAGGATACTTTTATATCAGGTGGCTCTCCCGGCTAATTCATAGAGATTAAAAAAGGTTATACCCTCAAACTTTTTCTGAAGTTCATAGTCCAGGCCGTCTTAGGCTAGCTTTACGAACTCGATTTCGGGTAACCCACTCAAACATTGGGATTTAGCCTGTTTGAGTCTCATTATGAATTGCTTAGTTGTTTCACAGGGCTGTTGCTTAAGGTGAGCCAAGTCGGCCATCGAGACACCTACATCAGCTCTACTAAAATGCGTTTGAAATTTCTCTTCCATATCATCCCAACTACATGTGGAATTTGGTGGTAGATTCATGTACCATGTGAAGGTCCGCTCTGTTAAGGAATTGGGAAAAAGCCTAAGTTTGTAGAACCCATGGTTTGACAATTCACCACATTGTGTAGTAAAATAGCTGATGTGTTCCATTGCAGTCTTGCTATCCTAGCCTGAAAAACTTGAGAAGTCAGGGATCTTATACCCCCTAAGGAACTTGTAATCCTGCTCAATTTACTCCAGGTATGGCTTACGGTAGACTGATCTAATAGTTCTTCTAAAGCCAGACCCTAACCACTGTTTGAGTATGTTAGCGACATGTTCTTGTGGTGGAAGGTTAGGGGCATAAGCTAAATAACCATATTGTTGTCCTGGTGCCTGAAACGACTGTTGGTACCAGTTATATTGTGGTGGCCTAAATGGTCTGTATCCATACCCATTTCTATTTAACCTATATTGACCAAACTCAAATTGATTCGGATGGTATGTACCATAGTTATGCCCAGTTGTTCAGTTTACTAGATTAATCGGGTATGACACATAATCTTGCCCACTCATCCAGTTTCTAAGATTGGTATGATATGGTTCATTGTCCTGCCTGTTGGTCTAGTTATTCAGCACAAAAGCAATATTGTGGTAAACTTAATTTGGGGTTGCCCCAAGGTCATAGGGAACTTTTGTGAGAAACAAAGTCCCGTTGGCTATGGCTATCATTTGTGGGTTTCCTGGTATGTCGCTTACAACAAGCCCTGGAGGAGGGTAGCGTTCACCCTCTATGTTATCAACCAGGTGGACAACCCTAGGATTTTCTCTTGGAAGAGCTTCAAGGTATCCCACAAGCAGACCTTGCCCCCTGAATTGGTTAAATGGACCAGGAGTTAGACTAGGGTCTGTAGTTTCCCTAATGGTCGCTTGGGTATGTGTTTCCCGTATCACCTCAACCATCGATTGAAGGGTTGTCATCCGATCAGGCAGGTTCTTGAATCCCCACTCGATTTTCTCAGTGAGGGTATCTAGTTTAGAGTTCATTACCCTGATCACGCCTTTTAGGATCGTGTCAGTTTCCTCTAGTCTTGTAACCTCCATAGGAGGCTTCATGTTCCTATCTCTTCTTGTTGGCATAATCCTCCAATTGTGGTCACCAATCTTTATGTTGAAAGAAATTTATATTTTTCTGGTTAACCTGGGTTCAACCAATATGACTTAACAAACATGGGTTTAGTCTTTGTCTCAATTAAAAGGATTTTTGCATTAAATGAGAAGAGAAAAAAAAAAAAAAGATGCATGAAAATAGTATTATAATTGCAACAAAATACAAATACAATGATTTCGTATACTTACCCTTCTCGATTGTCACTCACGTCGTCCTGGTATGATGGGGCTCAATCCACAATTGGAGAGTTTGGAAATGAATTTTCACTGATAGTGCTACCAATTAATGCTACTCCTAATTTACTTTAGGTCTTCTCCTAGATAAATGAAAATATTATTGAGATATGATTGTGTTGTTTTTTCTTCTTTATCTCCACCATTTATATAATCTCTTATACAATTACTCAACGGCTTGTGATGTTAATGGCCACATTGGTCAACACGTCGCATCGATACCTTTGCTGTCCATTATCACATGCAATCCATTATGATTCATCTCCTTCTTAATCGGCTTTGATAGTTCCCTTCCAAGCATTGAGTAATGATGGCTCATTTCGTCTTCTTCGGCCACATCAGTCTTTCCTTCTTGAGGAGAACCTAAGTTACGTGTCTCCCAAATAGTGGCTAATTTCAAAAGTAGGGTAAACAACAGTAAATCTTATATCGATGAATGAGTAGAAAAATGGAAAAAATAATAATAATAAAAAAACTCTCCAAATTTAAGACGAAATAGGCGAACTGAAGTGGATATGGGAAGAGTTGGAAAAATCAGTAACCATAATCAAGATTTGAGAGCAAGCAACCCCAAATTTTGTTGAGAAGATAAACATTCCAGTGAAAACAGTTGCTAATCATCAATTTGGTAGCCCTTATTGCAAGAAAGAGATGACCATTGTTGTGAACCGTTGGAGCTTTTCCCCCTCAATAAGCAGCAAATCCAACCACTTTTGGTCAGAAACAAGAAGTGCGAATGAAAGGTATTCCAAGGCCCTGATTGTAAATGGAAATGCATGTTATTCAGAGTTGGTTTTCTGGGTGGTTTTCCCAAGGAAAAAGGATAAAATTCCAAGAAATTTTGAGATTTCGACGTGAAACAAACAAGGCCTTCAGAAAACCATGCGCAATTCCTCCTAGGAAAACTTAGGGGAAAAAAAAAGGACAGTGAATCAAAATAACATACCTTTGACATGGTTTGGTTAACCCATATGAGTTTTGAACGAAAGAAATAATATATCTTATTTTTGGGTGACTTTCTACAACAAAATATCCACTTTTTTTATGAGAGCAGCTTGGATCCTTGGGACAAGACAATATAACGGACCCCTGGCACTCAATTGGGAGCAAATACCCTGTCCAGGACACCAGGGGACGTCATATGGAATAAAATGGGCGGGAATTTGAAATTTCATCTAACTCCCACCCATTTTAGTCCATATAACGTCCCCTGGAGTCCTGGACACCAAATCCAGGACATAACATTTATTTTGCACTCAATTAATTTGTCTCGTATTCAGATGATCTGGACCAATAAATGGGTTCCATCTCGAAGTTTGCAGGTGCCAAAAAAAATTGGCATGATCTAATGATTCTTAACCATCTGGAATAAAATTCTCACTGTCCAAAAATAACAATAAAAATTACACCACTGTGCTCATGCAACCTAGGCGGCAACCTCTAAGCGGCCCAAACCAAGAACCCTTGGGAATAGGCACATGCACAGTTCCCTAATCTCATGGTCCATGTATTGCACTTTTGCCTTACCTTGAATATTTGTTGATTTTCCTTTGAAAAAAGGCTTGGAAAATTGACTTTTTTTTTCCATGTGGCATAGACTTATAGGCTATAGCCTATAGGGGTGAGACTTGCCACAGGAAAAAGTATGTCAGAATCATGTCACACCAATAAACTATCTTGCACATGCCTCGATTAAAACCTAATTTAGACCAAAAACCATCCAATATTATATATAAATAAATGATACAAAATTTTAGGAATTGTAAACATCAATATATAGCTATTAAGAGCCTTTAGACTATCAAATTTTACAGTTAGTTATCATTATTAATCAGTTTTAAACCTATTAGACAGTATGTTCTTGTTCTATGAAAACTATCACAAACTAGTACAGCTTTACTTTGTTTAAACAAAAGGTTTGAACATGCAGCAAAGCCAATCGGGAATTCTTTCTCTGTTCCCCAGGCCCAAAAATTGTTATTGAGATACAAATAAAGTTATAACCTTCTATCACCACCACTATTTTGAAGATGTTTGGAGAAATGGTCCAAATTATAAGATAGAAACCATCCTGAAATAAGTTCTGTTTGGAGTAAAAATTCAGTCGGGCTGAAGCCAGAGGGTAGCTGTGTCCGGGTTAAGTAACACCTGTTGGAAGTATATGTAGCTTTCATCCATGCATAGCAGATGTTCAGCTGAGCCAGATTGGATTTTAATGTCTTCTGCATGCAGCAACAGAGTGAAGTTGGGTCATAATTACCATTCAAGGCAAGCCTAATATATTCAACATTACTCCCATAATTAATGGAGAAAAATAAAGTTTTTGTTTCTGATTCAAATAGAGTTAAATATATTTTAATATCTGAGATGTTTATACTGAACAAAAGGAAAATATTTCTGTTGGAACATAAGACTATTTTCATATTTTATAAGGTATATGGGAACCCAATTTCGAGTACTTGACAGCATTTTCCGTTTCTTTACACATTAAACTTGACTGGGATAGTTCAAAACTCAGATATCAACTGAAACCATGGAACAAAGAAAACGAAGGAACTTACTAAAGGATTTTGGCCTCAATTTCCTCGAGACTGAGCCCCTTCGTTTCTGGTACAATGAAGAATATAAAGAGGAGAGACAACACTGCTATCACCCCAAATAAAACAAATAGAAGTCCAGTTCCCAGCAATGACTGCAATCACAACCCAAAAAATAAAATAAATATTTTCAATAAGTAGTGAATTTTCATAAGAAACATTGAGTACTGAATCAAATCTGACAGAAAGAACAGATAGGTTATTGATGACCTTGTGACCAGCTTCTTATTAATCAGTCAATATGCTATAAGCACAGTGAAAAGTACTTGAAGAAACTTATCAGAATGAAATAAACTTCAATGAGAAAATAAAATATAACAATAAATGACATGGAAATTCAAACAATAATAATAATACCTGAATTTTTTTTACTAGAATGTTAAAGAAAATTCTCCTTCCAAAAATTCATTACTACCATAAGTAACATGAAATTTGGTATTGAAAACCGAGTACAGTCTCAATAATTATGACACCTATGAGTAATACTAAAAGGCTATGTTCTTCTTAGAAACCTTGGGGTATTCGTTATAATCCTGATCTACGAGACATTCATGTGGTCCAGCAAACAGGGAGGCCAAATGCATGTTCAATGGATCCAACCTAGGAGATCTCTTCATTGAAAAGCCAATTCAACTGGACAATTAAAACCATCTGAAAGAAAGAAATTTTCCTTTTTTTCCTTTTTCCAGCTTGAGAATCACAGATGATTATTATTAGGGGGACTGGTGATGAGCTGTGTCGGGTCAAATCTAGGTTAAAGTTGGACCATGACTTGAACCAGACTGGAATTTAAACTGGTAGGGATCATTCAATCCTAACAGGTTTAGTCAGGCCCTTTTAATTTTCTTTCTTCTTTTTCTTTTTTTTTCAAGCAAAAGAAAAGGGAATAAAACTGGGTTGGAGCAGGTCTTCATTCAGGTCAGATTGGAGAATTCACAAACGAACCCCAACCCCAATTGAAGAAGGTCCAGAACCTGGAAAAATAGGTGTCAAGATTGGGCAGGTTGGTGGAGCGGTCAAGAATCACCAACCCCAATTATGAACATATGAACAGTTTGGTTTGGACCTAGAAGCTCTCCTAAGACCAGATCAGAACTCCTTTTTTACTAATAACATCCTGGTCTGTTACTCTCTCATATTCAGAAGAGGTGAAGTTGGGTCTCAAACCAACCAACCGAGTATAGAGTTGTTAATGGTGGCAGCATAGTGTGGACACCTCGGTTCAGAAGAAGTTCGAATGACTGGAAGATTGATTCACTTGCTTCTCTCCCTCTTCATCTAAGGATGCTAAAATGTTATTCACAAAAAGTGTTTTCAGTGAAAGCCTTCTTCAAGGATCTTTGCCTAAACGACCCAGTTGTGGTTTCTGGTGGAGCTCGTATGGAAAACCCAAATCCCCTCAAAGGTCTCTTTCTTCATTTGGACAACAGTTCAAAGCAAAATCCTCACAATCGATCATTTCATTTCAAGAGGCACTTATCTCACAAACACGTGTGTAATGTGCCAACAGAATGCAGAATCGATGAACCATCTGGCTGTGGACTGTAGAGTCCCCGATAGAATCTGGTCTCAATTTTTGTCCCTGTTTCAAATGGCCGGATGTATACCGAATTCTTTATGGTATTGACATGGTCAGTTTCAGCCTTCTAAAAAGAAAAGTGCAATTGTTAGGAAGATTAATACTGTTTGTCATGTGTTGGAACATTTGGAAAGAAAGAAATGCCAGAATCTTTGAGGGGGGGTCTGAGTGCTCTAAGGTCATGGAGTGGGTGTTTTCCTTGAATTTTTTTTTTGGTCATTTACTTCTAAGATTTTCAAAGGAGTCCAGTTCAAACACTTTTATTTGAATGGGAGAACTTCGTATTTTGTTTGGAGTGATACAGTTATATTTTTCCTTCTCTTCACTATAAAACTCATACAGCTTATTCATCAATATATATATATATATATATATATATATATATATATAGAGAGAGAGAGAGAGAGAGAGAGAGAGAGAGAGAG